>KV742766.1:0-16974 GCA_000468175.2 Phytophthora cryptogea
ACCACTTCGTGTGACCCACACCAATGTAGCCAGGTTACGTGTAACCCCTGTGTAACCCCGTTACACCTGGCATAGAGCGAGACTGGCGCCGCACGGTCGGCGTCCGGAGTCGCACTTGGACTGCAACTTGGCGTTCACGCCCGGAAGGACCGTTCGCCTAGTTGGTCGCAAATTCAGCAATCTCGCCCAGGTATTCGCCGCCGTTGAAGGGAGCGAACGAGATGGCGAGGAACGGCTTCGTCAGCTTGATGGAGGCCCACCAATGGCGGGCGCATGAGTGCTCCGACCTTCACCACAACTATGCCTTCCGTGCGTCTTTAAAACAAAATTATGTGCCCTTACTCAACTTTCTCCTAATTCAGCTCTGGCGTCATCACATCCACATCAAATCTCGCGGGTTTTAGCTCCTATTAAAGGGCTTTTTTAGCTCGTTTCTAGCAAATACGTGTCTCTCTCCGTGCAATCCAGAGTATCAGGCGATGCGAAAGGACGACGGAATTAAGCAATTTTCTCGTAAAAACTACCAATTTCGATCTAATCTAAGGATACGCCAAGGAATTATCGTTCCACTGCGATGCTAAAATCTTGAATTAGACTACATCTGGACGTTGACATGAGGGGTCACTAAAATGTTTTGATAATATAAACAATCCATGTCTCATCAAACGTCCTTAAAAACCCAAGTTTATTTCGAGTTTTCGGTCCCTAGACACACGATGATAGATATAAACCCTAACCCATTCTAGAAACTTGTACTTTGCATAAATAAAAAAGAGTACTGCATGTCATAAAACAACATCATTATAGGGGGGCTTCGCCCCAATTAATCACTTGCGGCGTGGCTCGACGATTTGGCCTTCATACCCAGCATCTTTATCAACATTTTTCGTACAGTAGAGGAAAGACGTGACAACGAAATAGAAAGCTCAAGATGAACTGAAGCGGAAGATTTTTGCTGTTTTACATGCAAGAGCATGAACTCTAGTATCTTGCAATACACGCACTAGTAGGTTTTAGGTACTCGACTGT
Source organism: Phytophthora cryptogea (assembly GCA_000468175.2). Lineage (NCBI taxonomy): Eukaryota > Oomycota > Peronosporomycetes > Peronosporales > Peronosporaceae > Phytophthora > Phytophthora cryptogea. The sequence goes on from KV742766.1 coordinate 1,030, forward strand.
GTGACCGGTTCATCCAGTAAGCTTGTCCCTCGTTTTCTGAAATGAAGGACTCGATCGGGTCTTCGCGCTTGTCTCCGTGATTTGCTTCTCGTTGTTTTCTTCTGACGCCATGGAGTATGATCCGGATGGTACGGTCGCATTGACCACAACTGCCACAGCTTCTTCAAAGGTGAGAGAGCCCGCGCCCCCATATTTTTCCAAGCCCTTCTGCACGGTGTCGCGCACAATGGCGCTCACTTCCTCCATTTTCTCAATCACTCCAAAATACAATGGTTTCAAGACAGCCGTCGACTCGAACCCTGGTAGATTCTTGATTTTGTCCATCAGGGTATTGATCTCATCCATTTTCTTTTGAAACTCCTTAAAGTCCACTGAGTTGGCCTCCATCCAGTCGAACACCACCGCAGTTGGGGACCACTCTTCCACGGCATTGGAAATGAAGGCTTGAATGTCTGAAATACTTTCAAACTCCATGGACCCCAAGCCTGAAGTCAAGTCGGTCGTCGATGAATCGGGCAGACCCACGTCATGGCCACCATTCTCAGAAAGTTCGTCAATTGACGCGAAGTCTGACTGATTAAAGCTCTTCATAAACTCGTCAAATGACAAGGAACCCTGCAGCGCGTCCGACCCTGAGTCGGCTTTTGAGCCACGCCCAAGTATCCCAACCAGAGAAATGGCAGCGATGACAGGAAAAATCTTCATTCTGTCTGTTGGAGGCCAATGAAGTGTTGGTGGTGCCGCGGAAATTGGAGAATGAGCAACTACTTTCACGAGATTAATCTAGCCCATGCGATGCTGTCTTCAAGGCCAGTGTCTTGTAGACACCTTACAAATGTTAAAGCTTACGGGACGGTTTACGGGACGGCTGCAGAGATGACTCGCTTGCTGGAGTCCGTATAGTCTCTGATGTGGTTATACTCATCGACGATGAGCCATCGTTTTCACGAGCATAACAAAATTCAGCTGTCATTTCCTAACAATATTTCCCGCAAATAATACAAACGGCAACATGTGGCAACGGTCTCAACGTCTTGAGACAACTTGCAGGTTGGAGTACGTTGTTGTCGTTCTCTCCGTAATGTTTGCATTCAGCCGATGTTGATTTAAAGGTTGGCATCACAATTGCAACCAACGGACAAATTCGCTATAGCATCAGTCTTCGCGTGAAGCAACCGTAGCGCTATATGACTATAACTTCAGTCTCCATCGCTGCAAGGAAGAATCAAATCGGCGAATAAAATAGTCCGCGCTTTGAATAACGTCGAGTGGCTCAACACGCATCAATTGCAGCTCACGCGTATCTTCGAAGGCTATCGCCACGTCATTGTGTGCGAACCGAGCGTCAACAATGTGTGCGTCATGCGTCAGGATATTATCGTCGAAAAACATTGCGTGAATACCCTCAGCATTATCCGACGGGCCCAGAACCAAAAGCTTCCCAGCAGTAGCTTCTTCACGGTTGCGAAACCAATACGGGTAGAAGTCACGCAACGCCAGCGTTGCCTGCGAGTCGCGCCAACGGTGAGCTAGGAGATTGTGAATATTTGGCACTCCTTGCACAATCTGAGCATATTCTGCTTCGGAAGCGTAGAATGCCAGAGGATCGGCATCATTTACCGTTTTGGGCTGCTTGAAGGTGCCCATAACCAGCGCCGTAGTTCCCTCCGCTCGCAGGAACGTGCCGTACTGAGGCAATTCATCACTAGGCAATTCATTCAGATGAATCCTACGATCAACCCCGCCATCCGATCCATCCATAGGCTTCGACAGCGGGAAACACGGATGAAGGCCCTCACAAAAGGCGTTGAACTCTTGCGCCACACGATGCAGATCATCTCCGTACGTCCTGAAAATGAGGTTGTAATTAACCTGCTTCTGCTGCAAATACTGCAGCAGTCTGAAAAATGCCGGCACAATGAAGCAGTACGGCGACTCGCTCAGCCCCACCGCTTGAATCTGTGCTTCACTCGCTGTTGTAGGAGGTAGCCGCAAGTGTTGCAACAGCTCGTCATGCTCCGTCTTCAGCCCCTCTCCCGGGTTCCCTTCGGCCGTGAAATCTTGACGCAGCACCTTCCTCATGTGTTTATTTTTCTTGGCGATCTGGGGGTCTCCCGACAAGGGGAACTGCATCCCCAACATGGTCACCTCTTCAGTTTTCATCACCGTTAGCAGGGGGTCACAACCGACTCGAACGCACCTTCTCTCTCAGAAAAGCTCCATAGGACAGTAGACCGTCGTCTATTTCCCCCACGTCAGACTCTGTTCCCAGCACTTTTTCCCCATTCCAGACCCACTTGGGAAGATGGTCGGGACCGTCGATCACGCGCCCCAAGGCTCGTTCCGTCAGTAAATCGTTGAGAATGTGGGGCAGCGTCTTGCCCTGCACGGGGTCGTGCATGATCACCGTCTACAGCCACACAACCAGTAAACTTTTCAGTCCCCACACAACAGCAACCTTTACTTCACCAACTAACCCCTTCCTACCCTCCCCCGCACCTTGTTGACATCGAAATACAGCAGCACATGCGGCGTCTCCATCTTCGTCTGTACTGAAATGACGACTCCCTTCCGCTATGACGCTGCCTTTGTATGTCTCGATCTTTTTCAACCCCTCACTATACAAACCCTAAGGTACTCGCAACTTTCCAGTCCAGAACTAGAACTATCCGGACTGGAAGTCCGCTTACCCTTGGTTTTTGTGTGCCACTTACAAACCGCAAGTCAAACCCCAACAGACCATCACTCCTACGTCATGGCCGAAGCCCCGGACGCCCCACTCGCGGCGCTGCGGCTGCTGCGCGAGCACCTGATCGGCGGCAAACCCGTGAGCGTGGAGGACGATGACCTTGTGTTCCGTGACGCGTCGGGCGCCGAGCTGCAGCGACTGCCCAAGCACTCGGCCACCGCGTACCACTCGAAGAAGCTGGACAAGAGCTACGACCTGCTGGCGGTGTACACGTGTTTTAAACACGCCTCTCTGTCCTTCAGTGACTATGTGCTCAAGTGTCGAGAGGACAAGGCGGCCATGGTGTCCACAGTGGACAAGAAGGAACTGGTCTCGTACTTAAGCGGAGATAGCGAAGGCTCGGCCCAGATCCTGGACGCCAGTGGCAAGCCCACGGCCGCCCCCGAGACGGGCAAGCGCGCGGACAAGGACCGCAAACAGGTGGACGAACGAGCGGCCAAGAAGCGCAAAGTGGAGAGCGCGCGGCATCATCGAGAGAAGCACGAGAGTCACAAGACCCCGGAGCAAGTGGAGGGCGAGGAAGTGATCAAGCGGATAACGGACAAGGAATACGTCAACAGGACGCGCACGACGGTGCTGGACGCCCACAAGACCAAGTTTGATAACGTGATCAAGACGCTGGAGCTCGTGAATGCAGAGACCAAGGAGAAGATCGAGAAGGCCAGCAAGGCCTCGACGCTGCTGGCCACGACCACCGCCAGGAAGGAGCAATTGCCGCTGCATCGACTGGTCAAGGAGAAGATTTTAGGTGCGTGGATAAGGACGAGATGGGTCGGAGGAGGGGAGAACTGACGGGGTTTGGTGGTGATTGTAGGCACGCCGATCATTGTGGTGCCCGCGGGCTTCTCGGATCTGTTTACGATGCTCAACGCCAAGGACTTTTTAGAAGACGGCGTGTATGTGTCCAATATGCAGAAGAAAAAGGAGGGGCACCGCAAGCAGCAGTCTATGATGATCACTCACGAAGAGGACGGACATGTGTACACGTTCAAGGTGGTGGATACTGTCAGCCGCTTCCGGGACAAGGACTGGTGCGTTGATGGGGCTGCTTGCCTTGGAAGAAAAGATGTCTGATGGATACATTTCATGGGTGGATGTCTGTAGGCGCTCGGTTGTCGGAGTCATTGTGTCGGGTCAGTCGTGGCAGTTCAAGGGCTGGAAGTGGAAGTTCCCACTGGAGGTGTTCAAGAAAGGTATACTTGCAGCTGACTCGTGTTCGAGGGATTTACTGTATCATCGGCTGATTTCATGAATAACGCTGTGCTGCAGTATGCGGAGTTCACATTTACAACCAAGGATCACAGCTTGGCCCAGACATTAAGCAATGGGATGTGAAGGTCCTTATGGTAAGCTGTAGTCATCGCCCATGTTTTATTGGTCGTATTTCTAACTGAGCTACTCGTCAACTCACGGAACAGATCCATCCGGACAAGCGACATTTGGACAAGGTGGCAGCCAAAGAGTTCTGGCGCTACTTGTTTGCTTTCATCAAGCATAAACTGCAGTAAGACGTGCGCATAGAGCTAGTGAAGCTGCCAGACCGTCGATAATACGGCTTCAAGAACCCAGTGCAGTAATAGGAGACTAACCTTAGCAAGACACAAGCAAAGTCATAACGGACTGCTCATGCCGCTGGACAATTCGGAGTGGACTCGCTGCCTTTGAGATTTACTCTGTTCGGGTGCGCAACTGGTCAAATGCTGTTGTAGTTGCCTTTCGTATCGAATGTTATTCGCGCAGTTGAGGTCGGAGGAGATTAATCGAGATGCTAATCCTGTACGCCCATGGCATTGTGCTTATGATTGCGAATGCAGTCGTTTTCGAACCAGGTGTTCGAGGATTGGTGTTGGCGTTGGCCCCGGACTCCGGAATAGCAGGTGAGCTTGAGAGGTAACGACCGAGCGGGTCGTTTTCGTACGTGAAGGCTGAGCTCTAATTCGAGATGTGGTGCGACGTGTTTTTCAGGGCAATAGTGGCAGTTTGTCGTTTGTAGCTGCAGCCCCGAAGAATTCTTGTCGAGATCACCATAGGCAGCGTGACAATCAATCGTGCAGTGTGCTCGCTTTATTGTGCTGTGAAAGTGATTGCTGAAGGTAATTCCAGTCGGACAACCGTCTCTCCGACATCGGCCTTACAGTGTAAACCCCTCACACGCGGTTAGGACGGACGCACACCGCAGCACAAGAAGCGGGTGGGTACTCAGCAAAGGTGGCGCTACGACATCGCAAAAAGAATCACGACGAGCAGCCATCGGTGCTGGAAACGACCGGTAGTGAGGATCAAATAGAGAACCAAAACAAGCGCGCGGGACCGCAGATGCCGGTACTGTCGGCGAGCAGCCAGCGGGGTATCCCTGTGAAGCAGATCGGTGGCGTGACTTCTTCGACTGGTGGAGCATCAGACAGCAATGATGGCGTTGGACCCAAGCGCGCACTAAAGCATGCGATGACATTATCCCATTTCCCGTCCAACCGAAGCTTGAACAAAGTAGCACCGGAGGATGTGGTTCCGCCACCACCTCTCACTCGGAAGCAGAAGGTGCTTGCGTTTGTCGAACACAGATATGTGAGCTCGTTTATGACAGCATGCACGATGTTTGCACTCTTCGGTGACGACTGCCGTGTGAGCTTTTTCCCCAAATCTGGCGACACACCAACGTACAACGTGTTATTTGCACTATTCATCTTCTTCTTCATCGAGCTCATTCTGAACGTGTACAGCCGACCCAATTATTTCAACCATGGTCGGGGGTTCTCTTTCTATTTGGACTTGATCTCCACGCTCTCAGTGATTCCTGACGTCGACTGGATCTGGGTGCAAGTTGTTGGCTCATCGGACACTTCTAATGCCTCACAGGCAGCTGCACTAAAGGCAGGCCGTGCATCGCGTGCTGGTACAAAAGCTGGTCGAATAGTGCGGCTGGTTCGACTGTTTCGGATGCTTCGTATTTTGCGTGCTGTCAAGAAGAACAAGAACGGCGAGTCCAAGAAAGTGGAAATATCGGAGCCGTCAAAGATCGGCAAGGTGCTGACGGAGAAGACGACACGAAAGTTGATTGTCCTCGTACTCCTCATCATTATCATTTCGCCTATTATCGATGGTACGGTGGACTTGACCCAGGATGACTTTCAGACATCTCAATTTGAGCGACTGCATCGGTACACGCAGGATTATAACAAGACTGGCGGGGTCACTATGGATCATATGCAAAGTCTCGTTAACGAATATGTACGCGATTCCAACGGCTTGGTCGTGCACATGGAACTAGCTAACATCGACGATGCTCTACTGAAGACGTGGCTGAAAGCGGTAAGGTTCCAGGCGCTGAATAGTGATGAGACCGATTGGTCGTTCGGATCAAACCAGTCGCTGAAAAAAAATCCTAAAACAGGTTGGTCTGCTTCGTATCTCGTTGACGATCCCAGTGAAAAATATCGTAATACCGAGCTAGCGACGGTGAATAACCTTGGGTGCTACGTCGATGACGTGTGCATTGATTGCGATGCAGCAAGTGGCACCAGTCCCTGCCACTCGATTGTAACGTATGACATTTCTTCGTACACCAAGAACGCATCGAATCTGAATATTGCCAAGACCATCGTCGTGATGATTTGCTTTGCTGTATCCATCTTTGTGCTGACGAGGGACGCTGAGTCGATGGTTATCGGCCCCATCGAACGAATGATGCGCCTCGTGACGCAGCTTGCTGAAAACCCATTGGGGTCGACAGAGGCGAAGCGCGAAGATTACGAGGAGGATACACCAGGAGACACGGATTATGAGACGAAAATGCTCGAAGACACGCTCAGCAAGATTGGACGATTGCTGCAGGTGGGCTTTGGTGCTGCTGGGACAGAAATTATCGCCAAGAACATGGGTGGTGCTGGTGATTTGGATGTGATGATTCCCGGTAAAAAAATCACGTCCGTGTTTGGCTTCGGCATCATTGAGCACTTTACCGAAACGTGTAGTATCCTCGAGGAGGATGTGATCACGTACATCAATACCATCGCTGAGATTGTACACGGAGACGCTAAGATATTTCATGGTGCTGCAAACAAGAACATCGGATCGGCGTTTTTGCTTGCTTGGAAGATCTGTGATGGCACGCTACCAGGCATGCGCGACCCTCGCGACCCAGCTGAAAAACCTCGAATGCTGCATGCTGAAAAAGTGAGGAAACGAGAGGGCATCTATGTGAAAAGTGCAGGTTGGGGTACTGCTATTCGTCGCGTTGGGCCAACCGAGTTGGTAGACAGCGCGCTGACAGCTGTGCTCAAGATGCGGGTCGATATCCACAACGCAAACCACCACGGCTCACTGCACAAGTACTGCAACGACACAAAGTTGATCGCGGCGTTCGACAACTTCGAGGTGCATTTGGGCTTTGGGTTGCACATTGGCTGGGCCATCGAAGGTGCAATTGGGTCAAGATACAAAATCGACGCGTCGTATCTGTCACCAAACGTGAACATGGCGGCGCGTCTCGAGGCAGCAACCGGGCAGTTTGACGTACCAATGCTCATCTCCGAGTGGTTTGTGGATGAGTTATCAGCAGAAGCTCGTCGATTCTGTCGGAAGATCGACCGAGTAGCTGTCAAAGGTAGCGAGATCCCCATGGACCTGTGGACCTTCGACATCGGACGATACCCTGTCGAAGGTGTGAACCCCCAGATTAGTGCAGAAGGCAGGCAAAAGCCCGTCGAGTTCGGCTTCGACGCCATCTACCCGGCATTGCAGGAAGGTATTCCTTCCGCTTTCTTCTCCAATTTCCACGAAGGCATCGGCGCCTACTTTGCCGGCAAATGGGATGTTGCTCGAGACAAACTCACAGCCGCCAACCAAATCTGGGAAGACGGTCCTACAAAAGTTGTTCTCAAAGTCATGGAGTCGGAAGGCCGGACAGACGAAGGCGAGTTCATGGCCCCGACTTGGTGGAAAGGGTTCCGGCAGCTCACGGAAAAGTAATAGCAGTCATAACTAGCGCACCAGAACTAATAAATCTTTGTATTTCCACTTCAACTTGACCATGTAGCCATCATCGAAAAGACTGCAACATATGTTACTCCATATTGGTACTTAAGCAAAAATCGGTTTTTAGCCAATCCCGAGCGCTTATTTTTGTCTTGCCACGTCAGCAACAAGATGCGCGTGGATGTCACCTCGCGCTTCCGGGAGCTGGCGCTTGTGCGGCCCCAGGTGGTGGTTAGACGCCCCGGAGTCTTCTACGTGGAAGCCACGGATTTGGTATGTCTAATGACCTGAAATTCCACCTCCGATACGCTCTCTATGGGCTGTAATATATATATTTATACTAACTTCTATTGTTATATTTGATTCTATTGTTACTTTTTTATGTCTAGCTGAACAGCCTAATGGAGCTGGAGAAGCTGCTAGCAAAAGTGAAACCCAAATATTTGTTGCCCAAGTACTTCATCCGGACTAAAGGGTCCCGGATGAGTGAGGAGGACAAGGACGAACTAGACGCGGTGAGCTGGGAGAGAAATATGACAATGGGAAATTTCATAGTAGTAATTGTAATATTTGTGCTTGGGTTGGTGAATTTTAGGACCTCGTGGAGCTCATCAAAAACTGCAGCAACAAAATTGATGCACTGAAGACGGCGGTGGAGGCTCAACGTTAGTTTTTGGTGAAAACTATGGGTGGAGATTTTACTGCCCGCAAAACTTACGTTTCTTCTTTTATTGTGTGCACAATTGAAGCGGTTGCGTCGAGCGTTGGGGAATACCAGAGAGAGGTGGTGGCGTACTTGCTGGAGGTAGGAACTGGTGAACTAAGTAAAGGGGATATTGTGGATGAAGATTATGACGCTTTTTATTGGCAACTAAAGCGTTTGAAGAACATAGCTGACGAGGCCAAGCAAATGCAGAAGAAGAGATACCAGCAGCCTTTCCTCCTGTCACCACGGTGAGTAGTGATACAGAACACTGGATGAAGATGATAACGCAAGTTGCTTACTGTGATGATGGGTTGCGCTACCAAAGCCTCTTACCAGAAGATGACCGCCTGGAGTTGGATGCGTTGGAGCGGGATATTGTGGCAATGAGGAAGGACGAAGCTAAAAGGAAGCAAATCATTGCTACCTCACCGACAAACGAGCACCAGGGGCTAGCATCGCCAAAGTCGCCGAAATCGCCACTTCAAAATGAAAACTCGTCGCCGCGATCTCCAGTGAAACAAACGAAGCCAGAAATCCGACAGCGTAGCACTTCGAAAGCGCGAAAGCAGGCCCCAGCTGCTCAAGTACGTCCTAACTACTGGCGATGCTGCTGAATTGTTACTTCGATGGTTCTTCTAACTACGTGATGGTGTTGCATTACAGCAACCCCCAGTTTTTGCCTCGCAGAATGATGACCTCAAGTTTACGGAAGAAGAGGATCGCCGCTTCCGTGTCGAGAACGTGATGCTTCACCGTCATTTCCAAGAAAATCTAGAGGATGCGAAGTAAGTTGCAAACAACACCAATTCTGTTGTTCGTAGCGTCTTGACTAACCACGAGTTGACATTTCTTGCCAACAGGAAAATGGAGTCTAAAATGGCTGAGATTTCAAATCTCATGGGTCAGTTCGCAGACAAAATCATGGAGCAACAGACAGATATTGAGCTCATTCATCAGCATGCCCAAGAAACAAAGTCCAACGTCACTCAGGTAAGATTTACGCTCAAAACCTGTGCGTTGACAACCCATAACACGACTCACGCCATGTTTTTATGATCCCAGAGCAACCGCATTTTGGAACAGACTCAAAAGATTGGGCAGGGCTATGGCTTCATGATCTTCTGCTTTTATGCGGGGTTTTCCATCATCTTGCACATGCTGCATTACTTTAACAACTAAATACACGCGGCAGGAGCAATAAACAGAACAGTCGAGACTGTCCCATCCGTGATGCACCTGCGCTAGGGTGAAGCAAATCAAGTGGTGATCCGTTCTTCAATTTTACGGTGAGTTTGCATATTACACGTCTGTCTAACCTAGTGTTTTCAGTATTCATGGTCTAGATAGCATCTACAGCTTCCTGGCTCAGCCCCTCGTAACACGTGAGTCCATCTGAATTGAGTAGATCATCTCGAGCCCCCTTCTCCATCAAGTACTCCATGAGGTCATGGAAACCGTACTCGTGGCAGTAATGAAGCAGCGACTGGCCGTTCAGGTTCTGAGTATTGATGTCAGCCCCGCGGCGCATACACAGCTTCGCGATACGTTTGTTGTTGTTCTGACAGGCCACCGAAAGCAACGTGTTGCCAGTCGCGTCCTTCGCATCGATGCCGATTGACCAGTCTGGGCTGTTGAGTAGGAGCTCAACCTCATCGTATTTGCCGTGGCGACAGAGACTGAAGATGGAATCGAGCTGCTCGGTTTCCTTGACGGCTTGAGATACAGTATCCTGTTTTTCCACTTGGACTACTGTGGGTTTCGTGGGCGCGTTTGAACCAGGCGCTGGAGCTGCAGTGTCTACGGCATTCTGAACTAGTTCCGGCCGGAGCATGAGGTCCTCGATGAATTGCGTCCCGAAGATTGCACGGCCCGCTGTCCAAGGAGAGTACCCGACTGTGAGCCACTCCTCGAGAGCCCCACGAGGACGAACGATGCCGACACTTCTCGGCTGGTTCATGTCTTTGATGATCGGGAGATAATTGGCTTGCATTTGGCAAGTCTTGGTACTGGTGACGGCTGCAACGAAGTCCTTCGGAAGACACGCAACTCGCTGATGTAACGCGCCACCAAAACCTTCCACTGCTGTTTGGCTCTCTCCGGACGCGTTGACAGGCCTGGGGACCCACGATGTGCCTTCTCCCGGAGCTGGGTGGGTTACGTATCCTGGTGTCTTCTTTCCTACGTGAGGTCCTCCTCTATTGAGTTTGACATCGTCTGGAGTCGGCGAGATATCAACGGATGGGGCTACGGAATAACCACTTCTAGAGGAAAGCAGAGACGTCCCGACGGAACTGGTCTCTGACCTAGAGGATTCAGGATCTTCCTCTTCACCTTCATCGTCTTCGTCCTGTTCGTCGAAGTCATGAGTGCTATGACTACGGTGGCTTTGTTGGGGTTTGCGGGAGAAATCCGACCTCATTGATGGAGCTCCTGGACCTATTGCTGATCGCGTTGGTGAAGTTGCCTGCTGGACACGAAGTCCCAGGCCCATACCAAGGCCAATTCCAAGCTGCAGCATGTCGACTCCAGCTCCTTTGTTGACTCCGTTTGCCTGACTTAGTGCTGGGAGAGCGGACCCTAAAGCTTGCGTGATGCTGTCGATCATTTGCTTCGTGTTCGAATCGAGTGAGGGCACACCTTCTTCATGCGATTCAACGGCTTCGTGCGTCGAAACTCCAGCAAGTTGAACGCAAGACTTCGTCGAGCTGGCTGAAGACGCTCTACTACCAACACCGCGCTGCTGCGGCTGACGTTTCAAGGACAGTTGTGGTACCTGAATTCGCGTGAGCTCTCCTTTGCTGGCGGAAACTGGGCCAGACTCTTTGTCTGAGGTGAAATCAACGATAATATCGTGCTTCTTGGCGCTGGTAGTCACAAGCTTCACGCGACGCTCTTTCTCCTCGGGAGCCTCCATCTTTTTCGTCATGTAGTTCCGGAGGTTTTGCTGAGAGTATCGTGCAGCCCCACCGTCTTTTGCAGCATCGGCGTCACCACCACCTGCCGAATTACCAAGTCCGACTCCAAGCGTGGCAACTTCGCCTTCTCCTGTTGTGATGACACCGTCAATATCTCCGTCTTTGCCTCGATGCTTCTCGGTGGGCAGAATAGGACGCGTCCAAAAGGTATCGCCCGTGTCGCGGTTGTACCAGTACGTCACGCCATCTTCAGACACGAACTCATCGTAGGGGCTGTCCTGCATGTATGCCCAACTCCGGTAGACGACACTCGAGCAGAGTCCAAGCGCGCCATCAGGGTCCGAGTTTTTCATGAAGTCTCCAGGTTGCTGTCTACCAAGCGTTGTGAAAGCCTGAGGTTGATTCCGACAGGACTGGCCGATCCAGAGCAGGTGAATGAACTCCACAGGTGTGTTTTCTCGGGTCGTGGGCACGCAGAACGGATAGGTTCGATCGACTCGAGTGGTGATCGTCGCGTTCATTGATGCGATGTTCGGTGCTAAGATGGCACTGGAAGGTGCTACTTGTACTCCTGCAACGGCATCTGGCACGGCAAAAGGATTGACAAGCCAAAACGTGCGAAACCCGTTAGCGTCTTCTTCTCCAGTTTGTTCAGGGCGATTCAGCGGAAATCGGCGTTCCTCGAGTAGCAGAAGCTCATGCTTCTTTTCGATGGAATCTGTCTGAGAGATGGCATGTATCCTGGCTGCTATGACAGTGCAAGGTGGTCTTCTCACGTTCAATGCGTGCTGGAGTGCTCGAAACACGAACTCCGGTGCAGTTGGATCGACAATAAGACAAGCAAACAACGCTGTCTCGTCACGCGAAGGTGACGGTGCCACAGCGCGCCTATCGAAGACAACAAAGTTCCCAAACTGCGCTGGGATGTACGTCGTGACGAGCATGTGAATGAGTAACTCGGCCGACAGCCCGCCGATATCTCTGTTGCCTGGTGTCGGCTTGCGTGAGAAAGTTGCGAAGAGCACAACGAGCGGTCTTACGTGCTTGGTACGTCTTGCATCGGTGGAACCGTGTGGTGGACTACACGCTCCGATTTGCAACGCTGCTTTTTGCAGTGCCGCAATGGCCATACGTGCGGATAACCTCTCGAACCAACTAGCACTGTGACCTGCATCGATGTGTACATTCGGTACAGGCAGTGGTAATCGTTCGAGGAAGCTTGGAACTGGCATTGGAACGCAACGGGGTGGAGGCAACTCGTACACTCGTGGCCGATAAAGCGCTACGGGTTTTGTGTACTCCGTCACGAGGATCCAGTTACGAAGTTGTGGCTTTGCTGGATTGATCATAATGATATCGCGTAGAGGAACACGATGCTGACCGGTTCGGTCCTTGGTAGTCACAGGGGCCTTGGGGTGAAACTCAGCTACACTTTCGGAGTACTTGGAGACCCACCGAGTGTTTTGAAGCGTATTTTTCAGCTTGAAGAGCGACGGTGGGCGATTGGTATCCTTCCGTCCGACCAGTGTTCTTGGCAATAGATCTGCTCGAATTTGCTCAAGGAATGAGCGAAACCAAGCACGCGTGTGGAGTTTCCGGCGCATGGTCTTGTTCCAGGAAGTTAAAAGGTGGTTTAATGCGCGGTAGATTGGATGTCGGCACTCAATGACAGTGACGTACTGCTTGAGTTTTCGGTCGTAGCGCAGAGACGCTCGTTGCTTCATGAAAATCTCCTGAATCTCCTCCGCTCGATACTTTCGACGCAGCTGATCCAGTTCCCAGTTGGCACACATGAGAGCACATTCCGTGGCTCGAACTTTTCGAGTCGCTTCTCTTGGATCTTGATGCAGTTCACAATGACGTCCATTGCTGGCACTCCAGCAGTTGAAACAAACCCGTGCAGCTTCTCGTCGAGCAGCCTCTTTCGAGTCGGGATCAGAATCATTATCATCGTCTTCATTCTCCTGTTGCTGTGAATTCTTTTTCCTGGATATATCGTCGAGGAAGCCTGGGTCAGCTAGGTCACGGATGTGAGGCGGACGCCCAGATCGACTCGATGCTTTCGCCTTGTTTCGGATACCTGATGATTTGGCTGGAGACTCCGGAGTTATCACTTCACCCTTTGATCGATCCGCGCGCTTGTCGCGATTCCGTGCCAATACAGCGACAAACACGGGCTCCTCGCGCTTGCCTAGCACAATTTCACGTCGACGGCTGCCTGGCGTTGTAGGTCCTCCTTGGTTGCGTGGTGCCCGGCCTGGAACCGATTTCCGTCGTAGAACCACGTTGGATGCTATGAGCGACGAGATCGAGTCGAACTTGGACACATGCAGTGCGCTGCGGATGGTGTCTCTCAACTTGCTGTTCTTGGTGCCATCAGCACGAAACAATGTGTCGTTAGTTTGCCAGTCGCTGTTGGCATCTTCAGTTGCAAGCGGAGCAAGGTCGTCATCGTCTCGGTCTTCATACTCCAGAGGTAAGGATCGTCGCCGCCCAAATAATTCTTCACCTCGTTCACTGTCTGTGTAGTCACCGGTAGTACCAATGTCTTGTGTTTGCTCACTAGAAAGACTGCGCTCGGAAGGAAGTACTGAGTCACAGTCCCATGGGTTTGGTGACGATGTGACGTACTCAGGTTGCAGCGCAGGCAAACTGCGTGGAGACTTTACAGTCTTCTTCAGCATATTTGTGTCATTTGAGCGACGTGTGCTAGACTGTTGGTGCTGTTCTTGCTGGTCACTGGAAGTTGATCGAGCCGAGGAACATGCTGGTGAAAGAGGTGGCAGCGATTCCGTACCAATTCCCGACGAGGAACGCTGGTTTGTGGTCCGTGGCACAGTCTTGAAGCTACTATTGGCATTCAAAGCAGGAAGCTCTGGCAGTGATCGAGCCATTGGCGCTGGAGTAAAAGTTTGTCCTTCAGGTGATTCCCACTGACTAACACCCGTCGTTGCGTTATAGTACCAGACTTCGCCGCGCTCAACGTCCCGTACTTCGTGCCATTGACCAGCCTCAGGTTGCACAACTTTATCCACTGCAACAGGAGCGGCCTCTTCCTTCTCCTGCCACTGTCGCCGTCGACACAAAAACCCTCGTGAATGTGCTTGGATCAAAGTGGCACTGGTCTCAAGACGATTCTCAAGAGTTTGCTCACGCTTACGCTGCTTTGTTCTGATAGTCTGTTCTGCACGGAGTTGTTCATTGTTGTGAATCTCTTCCAGCCGGTTTTGCTCCCGTTGGAAGGCGTTCTTCTGCCATTCGACACCGTGTTTTGACGGTCTCATATCTGGATAAAAAGTGTCTTTACCCTGTCGAATTCGAGCTTCCTCGGCATCAAACGCGAACGGATCGACGGGTATTGGAGCTTTTGGAGGCGTCTTTGGGTTGTCCTTTTCAATAGGTTTGCTCTCGGCCTCTTCGTCGTCTTCATCGTCCAGAACTTCAATGGTCAAACGCGTTTTACCTCGTGTCGAGGTGGTTCCAGTGCTGAGTTTGGAGCTTTTCTTCATGGACTTCGGTTGTGGTTTAACAAGTCGCAGCAATTCTGCCGTCTCTGCATGTAGCTGGACGAGACTTTCGTCTCCTTTGAAAACGTTTGGGGTCCCATCAGCAGAGACCTCGTCGACCTGCTTCCGCTTCCTTGATTGAGCTCCATTGCGTTTGGAGAAGAAGGAGCGCATACTACTGCGGCATACTCGAACGATCCGACCTCTGCACAATTAGCACAAGTCAGGAAGAGCCGACACGGTGGTAACGGCTCAGTTGTAGACGAAATGACTGTGCAAAGTCTGACAAGATTGACACAACGTGAGACGTGTTGGTTTGATGGAGAAGCTGTACCCATGTACGAATGTGGGTTTTTCGTACTCTGGGCTATGRGTTGTGGAACTTCTGAGCAGGATACGCGATACTTTGGTCTGAATTGCACGCTTTCAACGAAAGGACGCATTTTTAATGTTRTTGGCTGTGTACATGCGRTTATACAATTCAAGAGTACACTGGCAATGAAATTGATGAGACGGCGGTTCTTAGTGACGAGACTATGGCTTGAATATCGCCGGTTTGAGGACTACAATATGTGGTCTTAATCTCAACGTCGAATGAGATGAATTAATTATGGTAAATTTCCCAGTGGCATCGTACATGTAGTATTCGCCAAGTACTCGCCATGAACTTGACGAGCTCACCTTGCGAAAGATTTGGTTTCGGTGCGTTTTACTCCCTAGAGTTCGACAAATCTCGATGTGCAGATCGGAGAACACTTGAACAACAGTTTTTTTAGATCCAGCAGACTAGAGCAACAAGGATCAAGAGCAAGCTGCCGCTGTATTTTCATGTTACGCTTTAAAGCGTGTGCTCGTAGTGAAGCCTCACGATGTGACTTCACAAGCACACCCTACCATCTTCGTTCGCCAAAATTCACGGCCAGGTGTTTTCTCTCTCTCCACTTCGGCCATTTATTTGGTTGACTTTGCTGCTGGCGCACTTCCCGTGAGCTTGTCCCAAGTTTTCTGGAAGGAAGGACTCGATTGGGTAACCGAATCCTCACCCGTCTGCGTGATTGACCCCTCCTCGCTTCCTCCCGTCGATGCAGAATCGGA
>KV742769.1:7166-23003 GCA_000468175.2 Phytophthora cryptogea
ATACATTCCAGCAGCGTCGTGACGGCCGCCGCCATCTTCTGCAGCTTCTCGTGGTCCTGTGCAAAGTCGTCCGGGGAGCGCGTGGGGAGCGTCATGGACAGCTGCGACAGGGAGTCGCCCTTGGTGTCCGCGTGGCTGTTGTGCATGCTCGAGGCCTTGGGCAGCAGGAAGGCGGCGCTCGTGGGCTGCAGGTCGTGCTCGCTTGTGCTCAGCGTGGTCGTGATGGGCGCCATGGGTGGCCAGGACGCTTCAAGAAGAGGAATGACCGGCGGGTAGACGCGCATGCGCCTAGCACAAGTTTGATTGGATGAAATTGAGGAGGGCGGTTTAACATGAGGTTGCACGAAGGTGGACGGAAAGGGGACATGGGATTGGAGGAAAAACAGCAGATACTTGAGTAAATGCGGCGCGGAGCAGAAGGCGGCAGGAAGCGCGTGGGCGAGCACCATGACGGCAACTTTGGCGTGTACATGTCCCACAAGATCCAGAAGCTGCGTGGCCAGAACGAGCGCTTCGTGGCGGCGTCTCATCCCAAGCCGGGGCTCTTCCAGGGGGTGCACGTGTATGTGGATGGGTACACTGTACCAAGCAAGGAGGAGATCCGCCAGCTTATGTTGCTGCATGGCGGCGGCTTCGAGCACTACGAGACGAGTTCTGTAACGCACGTGATCGCCACGCACTTGCCAGCGTCCAAGTTGCGGCAGCTTCAGTATGTTCCAGCAACTTTAGCCAAGTTGAAGTTGTTGTGTTGCGCTAATGTTGCTCGTATTTGCAGGAGGGCGAGGAAGCCGCTGCCCGTCGTGCATCCGGACTGGATCGTGCAGAGCATCGAGCACGACAAGCTGCTGCCGGTCAAGGAGTTTCTGTATGCAGGATTTGCCGACCCCACGCAAGGGAGTCTTTTCAGTCTGTCCGGGCCCGAGTCGACCAAGGGATCAGAGAGTCCTGCTGTTGCAGTTGCAGTTGACACGAGTGCTGGTGCTGCCGATCCAGCGTCTAAACACGTTGGAGATGAGGAAGAAGGAGATGATGAACTGGATATCCTGGAGGAGGAGGATGTGAAGGAGGACCCTCCGACGTCTCCGCCATCAAAAGCTTCGACTGTGAGGGGCAAAACGCGCACCAATTCAACGAGAGATGGTCCCGAGTTTGTCAAGCACTTCTTCGCCAAGTCTCGCTTGCACCACATTGGGACGTGGAGAGCTACGTTCCAGCAGAAAGCTGCCGAGTTCCAAGCGAAATACAAGGGCGGGGCGGTGGTGCGAGCACCGGTGTCGTCGAGTGACCGGGTGATTCTTCATGTGGACATGGACTGCTTCTTTGTTGCTGTAGCTGTTCGAGGCCGACCAGAGCTGCAAAACGTACCAGTTGCCGTTGCTCACTCTGGAAATGCTGGATCATCCGAAATTTCGTCGTGTAACTACTTGGCACGCGCAAAAGGTGTCGGCGCAGGAATGTTCATGCAGACAGCGAAAGAATTGTGTCCCGAACTGGTTGTACTACCGTACCAGTTTGACGCTATCGAGCGCGTTTCATTTCAGATCTACGACATTTTCTTCGCGCAGACGCCATACGTGCAGGCTGTCAGCTGCGACGAAGCTTTTCTCGAGTTTGGCAAAGGAGCAAATGGGCTGGAGAAGGCAAAGGCGATTCGTCAAGAGATTTTTACCCGGACTGGGTGTCCTGCGAGCGTGGGAGTATCGTTCAACGTGCTTCTTGCAAAGCTGTGCTCCAAGAAAGCGAAGCCGGACGGAATTTACCAAATTGGAGATCTGAGTCAAGCAGAAGAGTTCATGCTATCGTTGAAAGTGAACGATTTGCCTGGCGTCGGGTACAAAACAGGAGCTAAGCTCGAAGATCTCGGTGTAGAGGATGTTCGACAATTAGTTTCGATGACAAGAGGCGAACTTGTGCAGTCTCTTGGGAAAGCGTCCGGCGAGATGCTGTTCAATTATGCGCGTGGAATTGATGTGCGTCCACTGTCCATGGAGTCCAACATGATGCGAAAAAGCGTGTCTGCTGTTGTGAATTTCGGCATTCGTTTTGAGAAATGGGAAGATGCCACTGCTTTTTTGATGGCATTGGGTGAGGAGCTGAGCCACCGTCTTCGGAATCTAAAAGTGCAGGCAAAGTGCCTGACACTTTTAATCAAGAAGCGCCGTGAAGGCGCTCCAATCGAGCCATCGAAGTTCATGGGTCATGGAATTTGCGATAACTTTTCCAAGAGCCACGTGCTAGCCCAAGCTACAGATGATCAGGTTGTGATCGGCAAGACCTGCATCGAGCTTCTTCGCCAACTTAATTTTCCGAGCGAGGAACTTCGAGGAGTTGGTGTGCAGGCCACAAAGTTGGTCTCAGATGTCCCGAGCGGTAACCAGCGAAGTGGACAATTGTTTAAGGCCTGGCTAAAAGACTCGTCTGATCAACCGGATAAAGCAAGCTCAATGCGTCCACCTCGTGCGTTAACAGTTGATGAAACAAAAACGGAGGATGACGAACCACGATCTGCTACTGGTAATAGCGACTTTGCAGCTACAACTTTATCTCAGATTAACATGGGGGTACTGGAGGAATTACCGCAGGAACTTCAGCAAGAAATTCTGGCTTCGTATCGTAGAGGTACTGCAACCACAACTACCAACCAGACAAATCGCCAGCTATTGCCACTACCAAAGCGGAAAACGAATGGGAAAGCACCGCTTCGAAAGAGACACCCAGCACGAAACATATTTGATTCCAAGTCTAATAGTCGGCTTGCTCGTGCAGCGCAAAACGCAACAGGAGACTCAAATGGACCTGAAGACGCGTTGAACGATATCCGGATGTCCCAAGTCGACTCGGAAGTGTATCACTCGCTTCCGTTTGCGATTCGCAGAGAAATTGATCGATATGCCAAGAAGCGTAAGCCTTCCTCAACTATTGCTCCCATTCCAAGACCCAAGGCTCAGTCCAACAGCAGTCCAGAGCAACTCGTAAAGAAGAAGCCGATTCCAATGGTGCTACCGAAGATTGAAGATTTATACACAAATCTTGTTCAGAGTCTTAAAGCTGTCGCTATCGCTGATGAAAATGATGAGGAACACTCAGTTATAAGCACGCGAGTGCAGTCTGCTGCGTTCGATGCTATTTACTCGCGCATATTGGTCGAAGTGGAGAATCGAGCGCTCGACCAAGCTTTGCGAATGTTACGCTTTATTCGTCGAAAATGCTCCAGCGCAGCCACTCCAGCGGAGCTTGCAGAGATTTTGAAGCGTGGTTTTAACCATGTTCTCAATCTGGTGAACCAAGATATACGACAGCATTTCAATGGAGTACTGGCGCTGCGGTTGGTAGCGCCACTATGAAGCCGAAACTTGTCGTTCAGCTCTTCGCTAGGTTATTCACGACTTTGAACGGCAAATCAACCAAGTTGCACTGTCCGTGCCCTTGATTTGTACTTTAAGCCGTCATGGTTAATTGCTAGCACACTATAATCAGTGAAACGCTGCTTGGTGGCCGCCATTTATGATATATTGACGCGGACATTAACCTTATCGACTCGCTAACATGAAAATTACTACTCAACAATGACGCCACTCTTTTCAACATCGTCAGCAAGGATCGTGTGAAGTTTGAAAAGTGCCTCGGACGCGGTTGGTCTCTTTTTCGGGTCTACAGATACACAGGCCTTGCCCAGCTCCACGACAGATTTGATTGCGTCTTTGGAGAACTTGACATGCAGTTTTCCTGTTGCCACCATTTGCAGAATCGCTGGTTCGGGCATTTGCCGACTTGAGTCGTTGGGGTCTTTTGCATGCCAGTAAGGCGACGAGTGCGTATCCAACTCGGACAACACAATTCCGAACGAGAACATGTCGGCCTTGTCGTCATACCTGTCACCAATCATGACCTCCGGTGCCATCCACAAACAAGTGCCAACACCTCCAGTCATGGACTCGTTCACTCGCTCTCGCGACGTCCCAAAGTCCGTAAGCTTCGCGTCCAGCTTTTCATTCAGCAAAACATTCTTTGATTTGAGATCACGATGGATAATTGGAGGGTCCAGCGAGTGCAAGTACGTGAGCGCGTGGGTGATATGCAACGCAATCTTGAGTTTGTCCCTATTGAAGCCGAGAGGATAGTTTTGCTCCTCGTAGTCACTCAGCAGCGCCTTCAAGTCACCTCCAGCCATGAATTCGGACACCACGCACATGTTTGTCAATGAATCCCACGCCACACCGATGAACTCGACAATGTTCGGATGGTCCATCGACGCCATCATCTTCACCTCTGCTAGTAAATCAACGACGTGCGAAATACTGCGTCGCGTTTCAGGCAAAAGCATTTTCACAGCAACGCGCCGACCATTGTACAGTCCGGAGTACACGATCCCAAAGCCTCCACGACTCAAGAGCTGTACAACAACAATTTTATCCCGAGGGATACGCACTGCCACGACGAAATCATCTTCCCATGGACGATTCATGGTGGTCCCGTGAAATGTTGAGGTCGAACTATCTCCTGGCACGAAAGTTCGACCTGAACGTTGATAACTGGAGCCGAAGCTCGAGAGAACTGGCATCACGGAGCGAGTTGTGGTTTGTTCTCGAAAAGTGGAGCACGTGCTGCTGCTTTGAGGCAGAAAGATGGGTCCGCTCACTGGTTTCGACATGAAGACCATGTCGTCCGGTTCCAACATGGCGACACTGTCGTTTTGCTCGGTGAATCTCGCGATGGTCACCTTGCGCTTGGTGGATCTCCACTTCCACACGATAAACCCAACAGCACACAGTAAAAGGACTGCAGCTACACTGATAGCACCAACTAACGTAGCTCCCTCCACACTTTTCTCACTGGTAAGTGTAGTGGATGATTGGGGCTCCACGGAAGTACTAGAGGACGAAATGGATGTGTCTTCATGACTGATCGAGTTGGAGCTGGAAACTGCGCTTGGGGTGGTGACGTTGGTATTGATGTAGAATTTGCTGGCCTGGTAGCACTTGTGCATAGCCACCTGCGTCCTGTTTGGTGCTGAGGTTGATACCGGTTGTATGTTGCAATTGGTCGAGATGAAGAAGGGCATGTTCACGGAGCCGTCGTCGAGTATCGTGGCAATGGTCGAAGCGTTGATCGCCTTGGAAACGGAGGGGATGGAGAACGGTACACAGCGATTCGAGTCTCTAACAGCGTGCGATTGCTGGTACGAGTCGTCACTGCAATTGGTGTGGCTGAACTGATCCAGGAAGACGTATCGGGTACCTGTGAACGCTGTGGAAAAGACTTGATGAGCCGATGCATTGACACAAATGGTGTCGTAGTAGAACGTGTTGTCTCCGAAGGCTACAGACGTGCAGGGATGGTCGGTACAGCTCGAGGAATTTGAAACTCGCATACTCAACGGAGCACCTGAGCATTGGTGATCGTCGTACAATGCCACAGCTTTCGACACCATTGCAGAGGTGCAAACCCCACTGCTTAACAGCAACAGCCAAGTCAGCACCACCGTCCGACACGAAATCGACATCCGAGAATGAACGAATGAAGCTGCGATCATGGACTTTCGACCCCCACCTACTGTCATACGTCCGGAGACGACAAGGACCTGCATGGAAGGTGTACACAGTGACATGGTTCAAATATCGCGTAACCCTGGCTCCATTAAGCTATCGGACAGTGCTGGGGTCATCCACGCCGCGACTTATTTGCCTTCTGAATCGATGGAGTGTTACGCGTCGTGGCATTGTCGGAGATGCTTCAGGAACGAGTCCAAAGGCAGCATGGCGAGACGTTGACCCCGTTTCCGGTCCCGATTGAGCTCTGTACAGCGCTCTCTCGCTTGGTCGTAGGTGCAAGTGACCACTTCGCCCTATTCAAATGAGAATGCATGAGGAAGTACTGGAAAAGTGATGGTTCACAAGAGGAGCTTCGTACCTGTTGGGTGAGCTGCTGGCGGTGTCGGAAGTCCGTTTGGGTGGTGTAGAAGACGTAGTCACGCTGTACGAGCGTTGAAACTTTCGTATCGCTGGAGGAAGCCTCGACATTCTGCTGTTGGTGCTGCAGCTCCAGACGTTTGGCCTCGACTGCTTCTTGCTTGGAGACGCCACCGTACTGCTCCAACTTGGCAACGCGTCCTCGTTGCTGGAATTGTTCCTGGATGGACACCATCCCTTTGAAGGCGTGCAACAGTGCGTCGTGTGCACGACGTCCAGATTCCATGGGCTCCAACATCACCAGCGACGACGCCACAGCCTCCAACGTCGACATACAGCCCTCCATCGGCTCTCTACAATAGACACCACTATCAGCATCAACCACCTCCACCGAAGCCATCTACACGACGTTCCTACCTTCTCAAGTCTCCGTAGATGCTCCGTTTCGGAGCTGCGTCCTCCACGTCTTCACTGTCGAGGCAAATGTACTGCAGACAAGCTCCGCGTGCCTCCCAGTCCCTCGCAGCCTTCTCCCAATGGTTTCGATTCCGTCTCGCGATCTTCTTGGCCTCTTTCCACGTGCCGTCAATCACGACGAGCAGCACGCGCTTCACTGCGTCCGCTTCTCCAGTCGCAGCGTGGAGTGGCGTCGCGTGCTCGTCCGGGAACAGCACCAAGGCCGCCTCGAACCTCCGGTCTCCTCCGTCATACAGCAACGCATCCAACTGCTCGTTGGCACCCGGACCGCAGTCGCAAGTGTCTTCCACCGTCACAATCGTCACGTTCTCGAGCGTCTGAGCCAGCACCGGCACGGACGAAATGGCCGCTCGTTGCTTCCTCTCGTGCGTGTGCTGCAGCACCAAGACGTGCGTGAGCTCCGTGGCCAGCGGCGCGTCTGGCAGCGCCGCGCAGTAGCACACACGCGGAGGACGACGGCACCTGGCACACGCCTCTCGTCGTGGAGGCTGGTCTGCCATTTAAAATGTGAAGGACAGTATTATAAAATGACACATTACGTCCACATGGACGTTCCGTAAATAGACAAAAGATAAAAGTATGACGATGAAACAAGAAGCACGGATAACGCAGCAAATGTGTATGGTTCAGGAAGAGAAGCGGTCTGTCTCAAGACGGTTCCTTACGAGATAGGATTAATTAAGCTACCAAATCACTTGACGCTTAAGCCGTGGGCTGGAAGGCAGGCTCCACGGGGGCAGCGGCCTCGGCCACGGGCACGACGGGGGTCGTGGGCTCGACGTACGGGCGGTACACCTCCTCCTTGGGCTCAAGGATGGTGACCACGTCGTCCAGCGCGCGCTTAGGGCCCTGCTTGCCCGTGGGGTCGTGCGGCAGCATGATGGACACCTTGACGCCGAGCACGCCCTGGCGCATAAGCACGTGACGCACAGCCGTGTCCACGTACTCAAGCGAAGCGTTACCGGTCTTGACCATGTAGCCCTCGTTGAACTTCATGGCCTTGGCACGCTGCGCGCGCAGCTTGCCCGACACGATGACCTGCACGCCCTTGGCACCGGCCTCCATGACGAAACGCACGACCGAGTAACAGGCGCGACGCACGGCCAGGCCACCCAGAAGACGGTACTTGAGCGACTCGGCCTGGGCCTGCGAGCAAAGGCCGCGGTTGGCCACGCGCTCGGCGTAGAGCTCCACGGCTCCGTCCGGGAAGTTGAAACGCTTCTGCACGACGGACGTGAGGGCGCGGATGCGCTGGCCCTTCTCGCCCAGCACCTCCTGCGTACGGGTGGCGCGGATGATGATCTCGGTGCGCATGGGCGTCACACGCACCTCCACTCCAGAGTAGCCGTCGCCGTACAGCTCGCGCTGCAGCAGCTCGTTGAGCTCGGCGTAGAACACACCGTCGGCCACGAATTTGCGCTTCTTGGAGATGTTGGCAGCCATGTCGTCTTCTCTTGGAGATTCCTGAGTGAGCGCCAATAGAGCGGCGTCGGGCGACGGTGGTGCGAACTGCCAGCCAATGGTTTTGCGGTTGTGTGGCGTGGTGGACATTAGAGTAAGGTGGTCCACATAGACTGTACTGTACCTGACGGATTATACGCCACTAGTGCGTTATGTTCTGTCGTGGTTATTACGAAGTGACACAAGCGGCGTATAATGGAGGGGGAGATGGCAAGTGCGCTGACGGGCGATGCAGGTACCAAGCGGCAGCGCATTGAGCGCCTTATTCAGCGCGGGGATCGGTTGGCCCAGGACCAGCAAGAACGACAGTCGGAGCGTCAGTCTACGCCGCGTACGAGCGACTCTACCAAGACGCCTATTTCGACTGCAGCGTCCAAGGTTTTCACGCCGCGACGCTCGTCCTGGACGCCGCAGGAGGACGAAAAGTTGTGCAAACTGGTGCAGCAATTGGGACGCAGCAGCTGGCGAGAAATCGCGGCCCATTTCCCGTCCAGAGACCGGAAAAGGTGTCGCGAACGGTTCGTGAACCACTTGGCGCCGACGTTACGAGCCACTGCGTGGACGCCACAGGACGACGAGAAGCTGCTGCAATTGCAGCGCAGGATGAAGTCTCAGTGGACGGAAATGGCCCGGCAGTTCCATGGGAAAAGCCCCGAGAACGTCAAGAATCGCTGTCTTTTGCTGGCCAGGAGAGCAGACAGAGGACCAAAAGACAAGAAGAGAGCGCTGCCGCAACGCTGGACGACGACGGAGAAGCAGAAATTGGCAGCTTTAGTGGCCACCCACGGAGCGAGGAACTGGCTGTTCATTGCCTCGCAATTGCCGGGGAGAACGGACCTCCAGTGTCTGCAACAATGGTACCGAACGCTGGACGAGACGGTGGTGAGAGGCAAAGGGACGTGGACAGCGGAGGAAGACCGAGTTCTGGTGCAGAAAGTGGTGGAGGTCGGGAGGAAGTGGACCGAGGTGAGGTGAATTACGACGGTGGGGTGGGTTACTTGGTGTTGACTTGAGGGTTGCTGTAGGTTGCAGCGTTCTTGCCTGGCAGAATGGGGAATCAGTGTCGCGAGCGGTATCTGAACCACTTGGACCCGTCCATTAGCACGGTAAGTGGGGTAGTATGTTCCTGTACAGCTTGCTGTGCTCTCATGATGGCTGTACATTTTCACAGGCTCCCTGGACGGTAGCTGAAGAGACGATATTGACTGAGAGTATTGAAAAGCACTCGACGCAGTGGGGGTTGATTGCCGCAGAACTCCCTGGCCGAAACGAGAATTCCATCAAGAATCATTGGTACGCACGCGAACGGCGTCGAATGCTAGCAACAGCGCCGGCGAGCACATTACCACCAACGGAGTAGACATAAAAGTTGTGAGGAACTTCTCTGCTGAAGTTTACAGTATTGAAAGAAGCAACACGGGGACGAGAGAAGATGGCGAGAGAAGACAGTCACTTTCAGTACAAGACAGCAACGAGGTGATCTCCAAGGTGTGACCAATCAATTGCAATTGCACAAGGTTTGACCAACCTTGTTGGCGCTTAGGATGATTATTCCTGCGAGATCAGCTTGGGACCGAAAATGGGTAAAAGGTTTGCTGTTCAAGTCCCTATTTTCGCCATATGTGGGGATCACTCACCCGCGATTGGCGTCATCTCTTCCCACTTTCCAATTCGCTCACTCACGATGACATTGGAGACTGTGGACGCTGACATCGAGGCCTTGCTGACTGTGCTGGACCTGCCCGAACTCCCGCAACTCGTGGCTTCGGATGACCACGACCTTGACAAACTCGATGAGTTATCATTTTTCACCACTCTTACGACCGAAACGATTGCACCGGAACCGCGCAAACGAGGGCGGAAAAAGAGGAACATTGACCCCGCTGTTAAACTCGAGCTGGAACGGGCCCACGACCGCAAGAGGTGCAGTAAATATCGTCAACGCAAACGAAACGAGCGCGAGAGTTTACAACAAGAGGTGCAAGTTTTAACTGCAGAACTCGCAGCACGGCAGAAGGCCACAGGAGCTAGTAAAGAGCTGTCCGTCTCGACGTGGAAGCTGTTGGCCCAGTCGGAACGAGAAGCGAGGATGAATGCAGAGGAAAAGCAGCGTCGACTGTATGCAGCAATTGAAGCTCGAGCTGCGTACATTCGCGAGTGTCAAGAGCTGATGCAGCGTCCTATCTTGGCCAAAGCAGACGTGGAACTGGAGGCTGAAGCGATGTTGCAAAAGGAGACAAGTCGGCTGGAGCCGTGTGATGGTGCGTTCTACGAGGTGTTCGCTAAGGATTTAGACGCTGTCTACGCCCAGACGGAAGAGGTCTTGCGGGTGTGCAGTCTCGATGAAGTTAGTGCCAACCATGCGAATCCGATAGAGCGTTGGAAAGGAGAGTGTACCACGGGGTGCTTCATGTACGCTGACAAGCGCGTGATGCCGCGTACGTTCCAGCAGTCGTGCGATGCCTTCTGGAAAGCTGTACAATTGCCATTCCGACAGGAAGACCGGGAAGACTACGATGGGCTAAAGGACCCAGAGAACACTGCTGCATTCAAGTTTCGAGTCTCGAAACGCCTCGGTACAGGAAGCGTGCTGTCAGTTCTCATGCGCGTTGTTACTCGTCGTTATGTGGAGAAGGACCGCGTGGTGATCGTGTGGCAGTCGCTGATGGAAGGCGAAGGTGTGTTTACTGGCATGCGGGCTGGCGAGACTGGTTGGGACGTGCTCACTCCATCGGTAGACGCGCCGGAGACTGATAGTGTGGTGCAATCCTGCATTTGCCATACTTCGATGCACCTCGGCTCGATCTCGTATGCAACGCACACGTCTACAGTGAGGCAGTTTACGGGCATGATGCTTGGGTCGGTGACTGATGACGGTGCTGAGATTGCGAAAATGATCGACAATCTGAAACTCACAGAGGACGGAGAGTGAATGGTTGAGGAACTTACAAGAGCGAGCACAGGTAAATCTCTTCATTCAATGGATGGTGTGTGTGTTTTTTTTTTTCAAGAACCTTGGCATTTTCTGCTTAGACTATTCAACAAAGTACCTGTCATTGAATGAGGGTGTTGAATGTCTTAGAGCTGTTGTCCTTGTAGTGGGTGCAATACTTGCAGGTAAGTTCGTTAGCGAAAGTTGTCCTGGTATGTGTGGTGATCAGAACGTCACCATGACCAAGCCAGCGCAACCAAAACAACTGGACAACGAGCAAATCTCGGTTGGTCTCACCACATGGGCTGCGAAAATGGGTAAGATGCCTTGTCCGACGCCCCATTTCGTTTTCCTGGTGACCATTCTCCAATCCGCCCATCAAGAATCAAGATGACTCCAGAATGTGCACTTGCAGACGACTTCCTCCTGAGTTTGGGCGACTTGCCCACGATTTCGTTTCCTTTGTCAAAATCAAATGCCCTAGATGAAAACTATGACGAGTTACCAATAATATTCGCGTCTGAACCTGTGAAAGGAAGTCGACAGAAGCGAACCGAGTCACGTCGAGCCAGAGACCGCAAGAGATGCAGTCGATACCGAGAACGACAGAGGAATGAACGCGAGAATTTGCAAACCCAGGTTTTTTTCTTGACACAGGAGTTGGCTGCTCGAAAAAAGACCCACGAAGATAATAGGGAGCTGTATGCGTCCACGTGGAAGATGCTCGCTCAACGAGAGCTCAAAGCTCTATTGACCTCTGAAATGCAGCAACGACGACTTTGTGAGGCGGTGGAAGTCCGAGCTTTTCACATTCGTGAACTCCAAGAGCTGGCACAAAATGATGTTACTACAGAGGAACGCGTGGGGCTGGACGGGATGCCGTTTCAAAGGCCCAAGAGAGTTCGGGTCGAGCCTTCAGATGCCGCGTTTTATCAAGCATTTGCTCAGGACTTGGACTCGATTTATGCTCAGACGGACACAACGCTGACAGCTTGTGGACTTGAAATGTCAGAAGCGGATCAAGTTGTCAGCAAAGGCAAGTGGAAAGAGAGTGGCAACACAGGCTTCTTCTTGTACGTTCGTAGCGAAACAATACCAGTCGACTTCAACGAGACCTGCCAGGCAGTTTGGCAGTCAGCACAATTACCTCATCGTCAACAGGACCGACAGGAGTTCGAAGGTGTTGAAGACCCTGACAGCACTGCGGCTTATACTTTTCGAGTCACGAATCGCTTGACTACAGGGTACGTGGTATCAGCAAAGGAGCGTGTAGTAACTCGCCGCTACCAAACAAAGGATCGTATGGTTCTCGTTTGGCAAACACTATTGGAAGGTGAAGGAATTTTCACCGGGATGCAAGCTGGCCAAACTGGTTGGGATGTACTAACACCTTCAACTGACAACTCGAAGCCGGGCACCGTGGTCCGGACTTGCGTTTACCATACTCCAGTGCATTTCGGCTCCTCAGCGACTGCAGACTCCACGTTGCAGCAATTTACGGACATGGTGCTGGAGGCGGCTACTGAAGACGGTCTTGAATTCGACAAGGAGTTTAAAAAACTACAAATTGTTTAACTGAAGGCTGCTGTACATGTATGAAGGGTCTACTCATTCATGTGCTAGTATTTGATACTTCGAAGTAAATACATACCCGAGGTCAATCAATTCGAGTTATCCACTGAGAACATTTCGAGAACAGGTAGTATGGTGTTACGAAAACATGCATCGGTTTTCAGGTTTTCAGGTTATCGTTTTCCATTATCAATTTGAGGCCGATGGTGTCTGACGTGTCGTTCCTCACTGAAGTCGAGACTTTCTTGGCCTCGTGTGACGCTCCGACGCTTGCCCTACCACAAACACGAATTTTTTTGGAAAAAGACAGCGAACCACCTCCCAAACGCTCAAAAACTACTTCTTCTTCGTCTACTGAGGGAAGTGAAGAGACCAACACCAAGTCTGCAACTCCAAAAGGGCCGAAATCGTACTACAAACGACGTCAAATGGAACGTGAAAATCTACGGCGGCAGGTGACGGAATTGACGGCGGAACTTGAAAAGCGACTGAAGACCAACGAGACAAGCAGCAAACAATCGCATTCGTTGTGGAAGGCATTCGCAGAATATCAAGAAGACGAACGATCGAACGCTGAGAGTTTGCAGCGACAACTTTGTGCAGCAATTGATGCTCGAGCTGCTCTGATCCATCAACTTTCAGCATTGTTACAAGGTGGGGCCAGCGCTTTAGGCGATGAAGCTCATTTGTTCGAGGATAAGCAAAGCCAGAACACACGACCAGGTCCAGTCAACAACGCGTGGCATATTGGTGGAGTTGAAGACGATTGTGGCCAAACGGACGACGAGGATGCCTGGAGAGACTCTGGACAGGAGGATAGTATGCTAGCAACTTTTTCACCAGAATCAATCGACACCTTGCAACCTATTATCCAACTTTGTAAATGCTGTCCGACAATCGATTAGAGATATATGTTAACTGTTACCGTTGCAACAACTAAAGTCCGAGTGAGGACACTGCCGTGGCTAGCTGGTGCTGAGACCGAGCTGTCATCCGAGTTTGCGATATACTCTGCACTTGCCTGGTTCAGAGCCTTTGCTAAATGAGACCAACAACGAAGCTCACGCCAATCACTTTGACTTCCGTTTTCATTTGAACTAACACCGATGGACAACTCATTTCTCTCGGAGGTCGAAGACTTCCTCAATTGTTGCGAACTACCAGTAATGATGATGGACAATGGCGAAGGTGACAATGACTTGGCAGACCCAGATGCCGACGATAGGACAAACGACAGAGTTCAACAGCTTGATAAACGTGCTCGAACGTGGTCTCTTCGAGAAATGTGCATGTCCACGGAAGCTCAAAACGGAAGCGTAGCGAACGCGAACGTCACACAATTTATCGTCAGCGACAGCGAAGTGAACGCGAAAAGCTGAAACGAACTCAAAGAGCTTCGATCAAAGCTAATTGACGAACGGTATCGGCAATTCTCGATGCCAGCTTGGAAATTGGTGTCAATGCGGCAATGGGGTCCTCGCTTGACATCAGAAGCTCAACGTCAGTGCTTACGCTCTGTTACCGAGAAGCAGTCGGCTTTGATTCAGGCGTATCAACGATTAAATTGCGAGAACTTCATGAATGAAGTGATGAATGAAGACAAACACCAGCAAAGAGATACTACGCCATCTTACCAGGGAAATCAATTGTGTTATGGTGACTTTGAGGCTTCATTCTTCGAAACCTTCGCCAAGAAACTTGATCTCGCTTACGCTCACACCGACGAAATCCTGCGTAACGCTAGCTGCGGCTTGAATTCAACTGACAAACAAACGTCAAAGTGGCAAGAGGATCGACAAACAGGATAGCGCCAAATTTCAGGCAGGCATGTGCTGCCTTTCGATTTCAGAGACGCCTTCAATCGCCTTTGGCGTGTAGCGAATTTTCCTCATCGCTACGAAAACTGGCAACTCATTCATGTGATGGCGGACACTGAAACATCAGTGGCGATCAAGTTCCAGATCACAAGCTGTGGTTATTCAGGCGAGCAAGCTTCCGTCGTTTTCCGTCTCGTTGCCCGTCGATTTGAAGAGGAGAATCGCATGGTGTCGGTGTGGAGAATTTTTGCCGAGGGCGAGGGCATTTTCATCGATATGTACGCCGACGTGTTTGGGTGGGTTGTGTTTACTGCTTCAAGACAACGTTCTAGCGCGAGGTTGTATGCGTTGTTTACCTATGCGCTTGGGCCGAAATACGTCTCCTGAATCCGAAATGAAGCGGTTTACCAGCTTGGTACTGAACGAAATAACTTCTGATGCGTACGGAACGCTCAATTGCATTGACTCGTGCTAGCATCCACATTTTAATCGCAAAGCTAATGGCATCTACTATCAGGGAAAAGCTAATTAACAACGTCCACTTCACTGGGTATGCACGCTCTCTGATGTGTGCTTGAGCCAGCTAAACGACCAGCTAAAGTCAGCCCCTACGCAGCACCACAACAACTCGAATGGTTAGCAAATGGCACTTTTTACTAAGTACTTCGAAGTAGGTTCTTGAAAAGCAAACCTACCATTGTGTTCAAGTGAGTTTTGAACGGTGTAGAAAATCGGTAGGAACAGATTCGCCTGCACGAGAACGCGTCCGTGATCGAGTACGAATGAGAGCAGACGCAACAGCGGAATTCCAAGTCTGCGCTGGATCACAAAACTGGCGACCAAAACGATAATCAGCTCGGCCACACCGAGTAAGGCAACACTGGACATTTGCGTCTTGAACTCTGCGCCAGTTAGATCCTTGAGTTGATGATAATACGCTCGATTAGACATGAAGAACCGAGCAGTTGTGGATGTTGCTGACAAAGCACAAAGGCAAGGTTAGAGCCATTCTCAAGAGCCATTTTTTAACCCGCTTGCACGTACCGAAGATAAATGGCACAACAGCCTTCGTGTAGAAAATAATGATGATGAACTCGACGGTGAAAAGCACTTGCGCCGTAGTCCGAACAAACTGGTGACGTGCGCTTTCCGAAAAAACGTGTCCAAAGTTGCTCCCGTCACGATTTTTTTCGTAAGGAAGTCACCACGCTGAATTCGCAGCTTCAAGCCCGACCAACTCACTCGAGTTAATATCGTCGGCACAATATCCTCGGTAACTTAGACAGTTGGGCACGAAAAATTCACAAGTAGTTGGTCCCGTCGACCAACAGCACACTTTCTAAACGATACTTCTTATACTTCGAAACCTTCGTTCTTTCCAACGAAAAACATATTTCTACACCTCACGGCATCATCATAGTCTGAGCGTGGCATGCCGCTCGACCTCTCGGCCCAGTCACAACAGTATCACCAACGTGGGAGCGAACGCAACCTACCACCAACATGCTACTGACATGTTCTGCAAATTTCCATTCGTTTGCTGGCGTCGCAGAGTTTCCACTCAATACCGACACACGCCCCCATTATTTCAACAGCAACGTATCCTCAGCGACGCCTGCTACAGCGCTGTAGACCACTTCAGTCAGACTGCAACACATACGCGATCACT
>AUWJ02024441.1:0-12509 GCA_000468175.2 Phytophthora cryptogea
CAGGACTTGCTGAAAGAGCTCGACCTGCCCTTCGCTCTCTTCCTCAGTGGAGCGTGGCACGAGTACATTTCCTTGTGAGTCGGCGTACTTGTCTCGATTGATGAATGCCTTCTCTCACTTCTTGCTTTCGTACCGTAGTCTCCTGGGCTGCAACTTCGAGGAAGGCGTCATGAAAGTCGTTGGCGAGGGTGACGTTAAGATGAGCATCGTGGAGAGAACGGATGTCAGCCGCTTCATCGCGCACGTGCTTTTGACGGCGCCTAAAAGCTCGCTGGAGTGGTCTCGATTCTCGGTCGAGAGCAATCGCCTGTCCCCGAAAGAGATTGCCGCACTTCCCGAGAAGAAGTTTGGCAAGAAGATCGAGATCAAGTCGACCGACTACGAGGTGGCCAAAGCCAAGTACGAGACGGACCCCATGTCGTACTTTTCGACACGCATCGCCGATGGACGTTACGTCAGCGGGACCGAGGAGGAGGCCAAGGAAACCGTGGCCAATTTTTTCCCAGACTGGAACCCGACGTCGTACGAGGAGTTCCTCAAGTAACTTTTGGCCCGTCCGAGATGGCTACAGGGACGTAGTGTAGCATCGTTCGTTTCCACTTCAACATGATCAAGTTTGTTGCCTTTTTCCGTGAGATGGATACATTTGGTGTGGTGTACATCACGCCAAAACAAACTCGACTCGAAAAAGCATACACTTCCTGACAAAATGCGCATTGGTGATCGCGTGGACGACGGTTCTGGGTCGCTGGGCACCATCCGCTACGTGGGCCCCGTCGCCACGGCCAAAGACGCTTCCGCGCTGTACTACGGCATCGAGTGGGACGTCTGGGGACGCGGCAAGAACGATGGCAGCGTCCAGTTGCCCTCTGGCGAGCGCGTGGTGCACTTTTCCGGTCCTGCAGGTCGTAAATTGACAATACCCGTAGGTCAATTGAGTTACAAATGTTCGTTCGTCAAGGCTACGGGTTTTGACAAAACAGCGGAACGGAGCTCTCTGCTGCAGAGACTACAGGAACGATACTGCAGACAAGAAGAAACAGCTGGTAAAGACGGTGATGTGCTCGTGGCTGGAGAAGTGGGTACGACTTTGGGCAGTGAAAAACCCATTGAGTTCGTAGGCGCCAAGAAACTCAGTACCCAGCAAACGCTGCAGACGATCGAGAAAATCTCGTTATCAGGGTGTCAAATTGCACAACTTGGGTCGGTGGAAGCTGCTGGGCAAAAGCTCCGGGCTTTGGCACCAAAGTTGACGGAGCTCGATCTGTCGAGAAATTTGTTCCGGTCGTGGAGTGACATTCTGCCAATTGTTCGTGAACTGCCACTGCTCGAGACGCTCATTCTGAGTGGGAACAGGTTTACAGTTGAAGAGACCGAGGAGACGGACGTGTTTGAGAATGTCAAGGTGCTGGTGCTCAATCAGACGCTGCTGGAGTGGAGTGATGTCGGCAAACTCGTGACCCGTCATTTCCCCAAACTGGAGCAGCTGCATTTGGTGGAGAACGAGTACAAGGACGATCAGTTGGTGCTGTTTGACGCGCATGGAAGTTGGGTGGAGTCGCTTGCTGTGCTCGATTTGAGTCTTAACCGTTTCAGCTCGTGGAAACAAGTGCTGCAGATTGTCGGGGAAATGTTTGTGAATTTGAGTCAGCTCTTCCTGAACGACAACCGTATCGTGACGCTTGTTGCCAACACGAGTGAACCTGTCACTGCGTTCCAGAAGCTTACGACGTTATCAATGAGTGACAATTTGGTGGACTCCTGGACCTCTATTGACGCTCTGAACGATTTCCCCTGCTTGGACACGTTACGACTATCTAAGAACCCTCTGACAGCTCAAATGAGTCTTGGTGAAGCCCGTATGCTGGTGATTGCACGGACCGACAATATCGCGGTGTTTAACGCGAGTCCTGTCCGCGAAAAGGAGCGCAAGGAGGCTGAGCAGTTGTACCTAAAGCGTATCCTGCATGAGCTAGCTGTTGTGGGAGAAGATACGGACGAACGTGAGCGTGTGCTAGCAGCGCACCCTCGCTACAAGCGTCTACGGGAACTTTACCCCGAGATTTCGATTGACCAGAATTCTGGCGCCGGTGGAAGTGGATCGGTAGCAGGCCCGCGCAAACTGGCGTCGAGCCTAATCAAGGTCAGCCTCGTTCCGATGTCCATGCAAGCGACTTCATTTGAGCCCTTGGTGAAGAAGATTCCGCAGCAGATGAAGGTGTCGCAGTTGAAGCTACTTATTGAAGCCAAATTCGGCGTTGAGGTGCCCTCGCAAGTGCTGTCGTTCAGGGCAGACTCCAGGGTACATGGCAATCTAATGACTTTTTCGTGTAGTGGTGCCATACTTATCGGTTTGTTGTTGCACAGAGTATGCCGATGCTGCTGGACGACGATAGTGCAGATGTGAGCTACTACGGAATGCAGGTATGGACTGATGCGACGCTTCTGCTTCTGTGTACTGATCTACCTGTTCTTACTTGTAGGATGGCTCTGAAGTGATAGTGAACGACAATGAGTAGAGAGGTAAGCATTTGGCAGATCAAAAATCAACATAATTGCGTGCATTCTGCTAGGTGCGTTCAATGGAAAGCCTTCCTCAACATACCAAGCGCCAGATTGCCTCGCGTGGCGCAACTTGTCTGACGTTATTACAGGTGTTCCGAGAAGGGCTCGTCAGCTCCTTCCTTCAGTGTGCCGGCCTCTGGGAACGTGTTCACTGGATTCGGCTTCAGATTGGCGAAATGGTGGCGGTTCCGAGAGAACGATTTCCCTTCCTCAGGCTTGTAGCGCTCCCACGCAGGCGTTTCGCGGCGGTCCCGATTCACGTTCACATCAGGGTTGAACATCATGTGGCGAATCAAGCTGAGAGTTGCAATGGTTAGACCCACCGTGACGCACAAGACCAGTGGATAGATTTCTGCGTCGCGCGAAGAAACCCAGATGAAACTTCGCTTGTCTCGGGGACCCGTTGGCACCGGCACCGGAACCTTTGGTTGCTCCACTACGGCTGGATTTCCACGGATGTTACGAAGCTTCTGCAGCCGAGCGAAAGAGGGCTTCATTTTGGCAGCTTCTGGTCGATCCTTCGGGAAGTGAAAAGCTTAACTGCTTCCTCATTTGCAAGCCGAATTTGCCCGTTGGATATCACCGCGTCCCAGTTCTTCGCCGCCTCGCAGCATTTGTCTGCCATCACGCAGCGGATATGCTCGAGCGAGACATGCAAGTATCCCAGAAGTTATTGTCAATCCACCCGGTCGAGGTCTTGCTGACCGACAAGCAAAGACAAAAATTCCGGTCAGACGTGCGAGCGGCCGTCCATTCCTTTCATTTCTTACGACTCGAAGTTTTCGGCGATGCAAATCCAAGAATCTCTTGGTGCTTGCTTCAAAACAGCTCTTCGGTTTGTTGTGTAGCTGCCCAGATGTTACTGTACCATCGAACTGTGGACACTACTGTAGAAAAATGATGCATGTGCCATGACTAAGAACACATCTTCGTGCTGACCAACGACGATGCGTGTACGTATCCAGTTGTTGAAACACACTTGAATGCTTCTCAAGCTTAAATTTCACGGCGCGGAAGTTCATAAATTTAACAGCGTGTTGTAAGCTGGGGGTGAGTTAGTACACGCTCGCAATGATGGAGAGGGCTTGGAGCACTGGAACGTTTCGGAAGCAATGGTCAAATCCCTTCCTTTTCTTCTCAATCTCGAGATCGTGAAGCTAACCTTTTTGCACATTTTGCACGTGGTACCCCCGGTGCATGTAGTGTTGTGCAGCGTGTGTCTGTAGATTTGCTACTTCCTTCTTTTGCTGTCTCGAACAGAGACTACAGACCTCATTTTTCATTTTGCATTCAACGGACGAAGACACCAACAACCCAAGGCTATCCCAGGCAGATGCGTGTGACTCAAGTTCTGCTGGCAACATCGGTAGCTTTGGTCGCGTGCTCCAACGGCTTCGTTTCGGCTACGGAGACTGGCACTAAGATGAAGGCCACGGTACCGGTAGATACTGCAAGTACATCCGCTGACAATGATGCTGACGAGATGTTCGTCTACAAGGTGCCGTTCAAGTACGGCAACGTTACTGGCACGATGGTGGTCACCATCGACAAGAGCAGTCTGCACGAAATTTCGGACGACTCGGCATCAACAGACCCATCGAATGTGTACGACTTCCAGCAACTGGAAAAGAGCGATTCGGGCTCAGGCGAGGAGGAACGCGGACTCTTCGGGTTTGTCGCGACACATTTCGTTCAGTACAAGCTGACCCAGAAGGCGATTTCGTGGGTTAAGAGCGTCATTTAGGAGGTGATCACTGTGAGAAACGTGCTGGTCTAGCACGGGGATTCATGTGCACGTGAGCGCAGTACTTGTAGGTGATAGACGCAGTATGTAGAACTTGTAAGTTTCATTTGTTACGAGGAATTGATGCAGAAGCCCATCATTGTAGACTTCTTAATGCATGTTCCATTCATGTGCTGTTCTCCCCGTTTAAGCAAAAGATTGTCACTAAGACAGGTAATACCTTCGTTACCCAGGCAACATGAGCATGAGTTTCAAATTCAAAACTACACGTAGTTTCACAAGTAAGCGCGTAAGCGCTGTAGATGTCCTTCTTACGGCGTTCAGCTTCTTCCTTGAGTTGGCTCCTAACTGTAATGCATTTTCAATCTATGAACACTCCTTCAAACTAACTACACGTACGTTTTCTCTCATTATACATGAAAAAAAGTGTTGTTTGCAGATTTCAGATATTGTACAATAAGTATTGATAATAATTATTGATCGCAATACTTATTGAGACTAATTATTGATAGCAATAGTTATTGAAATATTGGGTCTTTTGCAACGTTTATACAATAGTAGAGGTTTAAACACGATTGAACGTGTTTTATTCCCTTGTGTGGTACACATCTATACGTGTACCACATCATCTGCTGTGAAGGGACAACTCCGTGTTCCCACCGCCGATATGATGAGCGAGATGGACCCGCCGCCGACGTCGCGCCTGCGTCGGCGCAGCTTCTTCGAGGGCATGGAAAGCGAGGGATCGACCACCGAAAGCATCGCGTTGAACGAGAGCGACTTGGCGTCGGCGGCGTCGGCCTCCACGTCGTTGGGCGAGGGCGAGAGCTTGGGGGTCGCTAATTCGCAGGGCAAGGGCAAGCAAAACGGAGCTAAATCGTTGGAGGAGCAGGAATTAACGCTGCGCGCATCTAAAAATAACTCCAAGTTGCGGGATGCGCTTAAGTTGCTGCAAGACATGGGGTTGCGACTAGCAACATGGCTACAGTTGCTCTATGTGGCGTGGGCGGCCAGGTTCCCGGACGCGGCGTCCAAGCTCGAGGACTGGAGACAGAAGACTACGTGGGTGTTTCAAGGACCCAGAGGGTGGGTGAAACGCTGGAGAGGGGACCCAAGTGCCCCCGTCAAGTACTGGGTGTACCCCACCCAATGGCTCACGTACGCCTCTGTGAGCCTCGTGCTGCTGCAGCTTGTCATTTTCTGGAAGTTCCAGACTGTTTCTTTTGATCTACGGGTCCATGAGTGTGTTTTCAGAGAGAGACTTTTAGCTTCAGCAGATCTGATGCAGCCCCATGCAGTTCCCACGACCCACGTCCAGCCGGCTGCTGCACCGCTGAGGTTCTTGGAGCGGCGGTTCGAGCAGCAATACAGTCCAGGAGCTAGACAACCGGGCCAGGCCAGACTGCCCTGGACGTGTCTGGCAGTGATCCCGACAGGAGGTGATAGGGCCATGGCCCAAGCTGCGGAGCTGGCATTCTTATGGCCGCGCAGTCAAGTGGTGGCTGCCAAGGATCACGCCAAGATTGCGAGCAGGGTTCATGTTGCAGTGGGAGCTAGTCCGTTGGACCGCGGAGAGGAGACGCAGGCTGCAAGTGCGGGAGTATTTGCGGCGTTGTTCCCGTTCAGTTCCATGCGTCCGGCACTGTTTGCACCGAGGTTTCCGGATCTGGTGCTTGTGAAGACGGAGTTTGCGTTACGTCAGATGGTTAAATTTCGACAGGAGCGACAAGAAGAACGTGATCACAGAGGAAGAGCTGGTGTTAATGCACTGAATTCTCTGGGACGAACCTCACCTGTGGATCGCGGGACCTCAGACTTGGCGGCCAGTCATTTCGGAGTCTACTTGCTGAAGACGACGGTGCCGGACGTGTATGACCGACATATTCACAAGAAGTGGGACGAGTTTTTGCATGTTGTGGTGGTTGGCGACGCTGACAAGAAGGAGCAGTTCACTGAAGAGTTACTGTCTGCTTGGGTGGCTCACCCAACCTGGCCTATGCTGCATGTGCGATTCCAGCGGTCGTTGGCGCTCTGCGGATCCTTCCAGCGCATTCTGAGCAGTATGGTGAAGGATTACGAAGCTGATGCCGAAGCAGCGGAGGCCGCAGAAGCTGCAGCCGACCCTGATCGAGCTGCTGAGGATTGGTTGGAGGGTTTAGATAGCCCGAAGAAGCCCATGAAGAAGCCATCCAAGCGTGAGCTCAACATCGATCTGGTATGCGAGGAGGACGCGAATTCGCTTCAGGAAATCGTTCGACTCAAGAACACCATTGGCATGCACCTGTTCCCAGTGCCGCCTGAAGTGGAGAAGTATGAGGAAACTGTACTCGAGAGCGCAGCGGTTGGAGCTGTCACGGTCACGTATAACACCCCGATCATGCAGGAGTGGGTACCGGACAGCTTCGGGCTGCGCGTTGGTACGTTCGACTACGACGGCCCCGTTGACACTGGTGCTGCGGATGAAGAAGACCCAGATGCAGTGCGCGACGTGTCGGACCACAACAGTCCTGGCGGCGAAAACGGTCTTGGCCGTAATGAGCGGGAGCTGGCAGACGGCGCGTCCATTGTGAAGTTACCCTCGGTGCACGTGACCTCGAGTGAGATTGAGCATGCAATTAAGCAGTTGCTGGTGCTGGACCGAGTGAGCCGAGTGGCGGCTGGACGAGCTGCCCGCGTGCATTATCTTCGAATGCGGACACATTATCTGTCAGCCGTGGCTGCTCTCGATGCTGCCGTGTGCGAAGGAGACAGTGACGACATGGGAGAGACCCAAAGCGAAATCGGACAGCATCGACGCAGAAAGGTAGAAGTCGAAACCCTGCGAGCATTCTTGTACTAAGACTTCAAACAGATTTACTTTAGATTGAAGAAGCTATGTTGGTGCTGTTTTTGAGGGTCTCCGATAGAAACTGCAACGTCCTCTTCTGGATGCAGCACATGGCAGCACAGCACATTCTTGTGTGACTTGTCTTCCGTTGCAAACCAGGTAACATCCGGAGTTACGGTCTCAAAACGCACCATTTGTACGCACTGCACCATTGCAGCATCGCCACAGCGACGGATGACGACTCGTCGACACTGCCGAGCAAAGCTCACGGAGCTGTATTGTCCCCTCGCGGGGTATTGAAGCCGCCGATCTACGTTCCTATGTGCAAAATGCCTGTTGTTTTGCAACCAAAGCAGAACTTGGTGCACGAGATGTGGTTTACAGGTTCGACCTAACGCGTCTCTGAGGCGATATCCGGTGCAGCCGTTTGCTCGTGGATGTCGCTGCCCCCATTCACATTGACGACCATTTCTCAATTAACCGAAGTCTTCCTACTTCGGTTTTCAAGTTTTAATATGCATCTCCGCTACGTTTTGCTGGTGGTTATGGCTGCCCTCTCCACTACCAGTACTCTCTCGGCTGCTAGCATCTCGGCTGACCAGCGACTTCTGCGGACGACGGACACGGAAACTGGCCCAGTTTTCATGGAGATCAAGCTCGAGAAAGCACTGTCGAACCCCAGGAAAACCAAGAAACTGTACCAGTCCTGGTACAAGAAGGGTGTCACCGCGGAAGAGGTCTCGACGGGTCTGGGTCAGAATGAGAACAGGGAGCTGAAGAAGACGTACAAGAAACTCGCGTCGGGTTACGCGACGTACGTCGAGGAGCAAGATGCACTGGAAACGGTGTGAGTTGAACTCGGAAACTTGGTAGAGTGCTAGTTTGAACAACAAAATAGAGTGACAAATGACTTTTCTTGAGCATCGTGACGGTGAGTCGATGTGTTTATCTATACCAAGATTGCCACAAAGTGGAAAAGGACTATCAGAAATTGTGTTTGGTTCTTCGTTTTTAGCTGATTTGAGCGAAGTAATGAAAGTTTTCTCGGCGCTACGTGGTGAAATGGAATCTTCTCAAAAAACCTGTGGGGTTCTTGAGGATCTCCTTGTGTGGTACCTGTTTCTTGTCTTTAATCCGAAGTTCTCCTTATCCTTCATCAGAGAGTCGATAGACGCAAGGTTTACTGACACAACCGACGCACAGACTTGGCATTGAAGGAAACCTAAAAAAACTTGGTATATGTCTAGGAGTCAAGTTTCACAAAATATACAGAGCAACTACCTAATGGAGGCATCTCAACTGGACTGCGTTCTCAGGAAATTGATGGCCGAGGCGACACGTAAAGTTGACGTGTCAAGGTAAATCGACGATGAAAATACAGACTGCCTACCGACTAAAAGGTTGTAGAATACAAGCTTGTTTTCGAGTAGAATACATTCGTTGTGCAAACTCGGCTACAATCATTTTCTGCTGTCGCTGATGAACTTCTCGGCTAACAAACTGAATCAAAACGATCTGTAAGGTTTTTCCTCGCAATTGTTCGGTTGTTTTTGCCGCATGTGCTGTCATGACAACTTCATTCCACAGGTATGGTACACTACGTATTTACGGGAGAGCCCAGCAAAACAACATGTGCAGTTCAAGCTTACCACGCAATCACTTGATATTACAAATGCAAGCACAGGTGACAATTCAGGAACGTGCCGCGTTGAATTGTACTTGTACCTATGAGGCAACTTCCAGAGTTGCAGTATGATTTTGACATTCGAATGCTGCTGAGCAACACCTGAATACATCTAAGCAGTCAACACCATCGTAAAAAAACCATAGGCAGTTAAGCGCACCAGCACTCATCTCAGCAATTAAAATCAGCGACAATCACCTCAGTTTCGGGGATCTTCGTTGCTTGCTCGTAAGAGATTAAAGTTCTTACGGCAAGCAACCGATGTGTCATAGTATATAAGC
This sequence comes from Phytophthora cryptogea, assembly GCA_000468175.2. Lineage (NCBI taxonomy): Eukaryota > Oomycota > Peronosporomycetes > Peronosporales > Peronosporaceae > Phytophthora > Phytophthora cryptogea. The sequence goes on from AUWJ02024441.1 coordinate 9,102, forward strand.
AGGTGGTTGGGTAGAGACCTTGGGGCGATTTGTTGACTTGCGTCTGCAACAGTCTTGTCCACGATCCAATCCACAGTCAACAGTCTTGTCCACGATCCAATCCACAGTCAACAGTCTTGTCCATGATCCAATCCACAGTCCACAGTCTTGTCCATGATCCAATCCCTTTCCAGTGAGTAAAGTCTTCGCTGATCATTGTGCATTGCAGCAAACATACGCACTGGTCACTTTGGGTAACAGAGTAACACGATTCATCTGGCTTCACAAGTTTTAACAGCGCCATCATGGATGGATCTTCAGCAATATTCCATTGGCAACGCAGTTTAGCTCAGAGCAATCAACGCAATAATTTCTGATGCAGCGCAGACGAGAGCTTATCCCAACAGCAACCGCAATCAAGGCCGAAAGTCGTACAGTTGCGACAAACAAAAGGACTCAATAACCCTACGAGTTATCATTGTGATTCATCTATCATATACCTTGTACAAGACAAGAGCAAGCCTGGTTTCTTAGGGTGAGAGGGGATAATCGGCAGGATCGCGTGGTTATTAATCGCGTGGTAATTGTCACTTTGCAATTTTCTTCCCAGCGCTCACATCACCACTTCGTACGCAGTATGCCGCCAACCAAGAGTCAACGCAAGTGTAGTGTGCCCAACTGCACGAAGCAAATTCAAACTCGAAGACTATGCAAGACCCACGGAGGCGGTGTTCGTTGTCGAGAACCAAAATGTGCTAAGCTGGCACAAACTAGAGGGTTGTGCGTCGCCCACGGTGGTGGTCGTCGTTGCGACTTCGCCGACTGCAACAAGCTGGCCCAATACAAAGGGTTATGCCTCGCTCATGGAGGTGGCCGACGTTGTCAGGTACCAGGCTGCTGCAAGTATGTGCAAATTCGTGGTTGCTGCAAAGCACACGCTAAAATATTCCGGACAAATGAAGCTACGAAGTCGTCAGCAGCGAGGGTCTCACGCAAGGCTGCCTTTAATCGCTGTTGTTCACCGAGGTCTACTTCGTCCAAGTTTTCAGTTTCATACCTTACCAACCCGATCGAGAGTGAAAACGCTGTGCCAACTAGCAACTCGGAGTATTCGATGCTGGATTTCACAGCTTCAAGTGTTTTCAGCCCCATTTTTCCTGTAGTCGCTGCCCGAAAGGTGGTCAGGTTACAGCAGTATCCTTCATTTGTTTTGTACTAGGCAACAAAAAAGGTGGAATAGAAGTTTGACTTTGGTAAGAAATTTTATGCGTGGACGGACTTCTGGCATAGATACCACGAAGAATCTGCAGTGTTGAAAACAATCGCATCGTTTTACAATGCGCTCTGGTTTTCCCATAACCGTGGGCAACTTCTTCTGATTTTTCACGAATTCGCGTGCTGCGTTGTAAGTTGTAAGTGAATGGCCATTTGAAACTACGTACCGATCGAAATCGCAAAGCATTCCCTTACCGATTCTACATGTAGAGAGGACACAAGCTATCACAACCGTGGATGTCATTTGTACATTCATATCCGTCGGTGTGGTCGAACGTGATATCGCGCAAGAACCAACCTCAAAAATGCAAGACGAGAGGGTCTGGAGAGAAAAACTATTTGTGCGCAAGGGATCGTAAAAATGTGGTGAGGTACTATACACTTTGAAGAAATCCGGAATTTGCAAATTCGGAGGCTTGACGAGGAGGAATGGTGAAAGTGTTTTGGTTGGCACAAAACAACCACAATTTTTTTAAGGGTAGTGCGTATCAAGAGCCAAAACAGACCTCATTACCAGCAATCCCATTTTAAAATGTATCGTGATGTTACGTGACAATTAAGTTAGAAGGGCTTGCCTCAGGATACTACTACCATTACCAGCCTGAGACAAACCTTCTATTGGTAGGAAAAAGCACGATACATTTCAACATGGGACTGTTGGGTTCCTTATCGGCCTGAGGAACAATACTTTGCTTAAAGAAAGTTCCTATTCTCCATTTAGCGTCCTCTCGACAAACGGTACCGAGAAATTTCGAGATCTGCGAGACAACAGAGTCATCATGTCTACACAGCTTTCGCTCCTCGCTACTGCTGTCACCTTGCTAATCACAATTGGAGAGATTACTGGCAAGACCACGACCGCAACTTCGCCGTTGACTATCAAGGACGGCCAATCTGGCCGAATGAAAGTGATGATGAGAGGTGGTGACAGCTCTCAGGGTTCTACAATTTGTACGATCTTGAGTCTGGCCCAATCGAGTCGACCTCCGATTCCAAAGTCAACGATACCAGGCAGTTATCTGGTGTCGAGCTGAGCAGGGTAGACGTGGTGGCGGTAGGGGTGAAGGCGGGCGTCGTCGTGTGAGCAGAGGAGGAATCTTAGCGTGGAACAGCTTCTCGGATTTCGTCGGAAAAATCATTAAGCGGCTTGCAGCCTTATCCCAAAGCCAACTAACACGCCTCGACGTCTGCAGCATCCGAGAGGTTGAGAAGAAGGTACGAGAAACAATGTTTGGCCTGATGGTAAATCGAAAGTAGTTCGCCGACCACCAAGTAAAGTATATCGCCTTACAATTGAAAGATCTGCTGTTCTCGAAGACCCCTACCAAGATCATCGACATATGTACTTCCAGTACAGCATTGATGAAGCTACTTGTCTAAAATCTTCACTGAAATAAATCCTACAAGAGTTAAAACTCTACAGCGTAATTTGAGCTTGTCCGAGTCTACTTCCATCACTTTTATTGGTTCGACTCTCAATTCAATTTTTGTTGTTGCTCAAAGTCGGTCTTCGGTTTTCACTTTGCGGGGGTTGTGCGACGCCCTCCCAAAAGGACCAAATTCTACTTCAGAAATATTCAATCATTGTTCGTTGGAGCGATTTCCACCACAGCACGTAGCGTCATGAAGAGATACAACAAAAACAAAGATGACTATATTGTTCTTAAGAAAATCCGCAACAGAAATTGTGACTCTGTTACCGATACTTTGACACTAGTAGCAATAATGATGAACAAACTTTGATTAGCCAGTTATAATTGTGAACTACTTAGTACTCGTTTTGCCTATCTATCTAATCTAAACCGGATTATACTCGTAATTATCTACGGCCGAGGAATCCAATTCTGCGTTCTGGTGGTGTCAGGGTCAATTCTGTAGGCTTATCAAATCCTAGGCGTTGGAAAACAGTAACTTTATCACTACCGATGCTCAATTCTGTAGAGTGTTGATAGATGTATTGATAGTGCCGTCGAAAGTGTTGAACATTTGGCTGCTCTGCTTGAACTTTCTGAAATTAAACATCATTACGCAGTCTCCAAGTGGCGTGACAAACAATAGCAGCTCTCCACAAAAGCAACAGAGTGTTGTGTTGCTGTCGCTAGTCATTTCGAACGTCTGTCAGTTTCGGAAAGAGTTGCAATTCCCAGTCCACAG
>KV742771.1:0-29599 GCA_000468175.2 Phytophthora cryptogea
AACTTGATGTTTTCAGTCAAAGCTCTCGGACGGTCGAGACGGCTGCTCTTCTGTTTACCTGCATCCAAATGATCGACAGACTTGGCTTTAGGACTAAGTACTGCAGTGGCTGACTTTAATCCAGTCTCCGCTTCGATCATTGGTTTGGGTTTTTGGTTATCCTCCGCTTCGATCACTGCTTTTGAAGTGTTGGTAGCATCAGATGTGACATCAGCAGCCTTTTGCCCGTCAACTTCGACAGTTGCAATGGGGTTACTGGTAGTACCCGCCTCTAGGTTAGCGTGATCAAGCTTTTGACCGCTTTGAGGATAGATGGCAGCGGCTCCAGCAGATTTCTTCTTTCTTGCCTTCTCCAGTCGAGATCGGAACCCGAAATCGTAGCAGATCCAGCACGACACAAACCGAAATATGACGAGGCCAAGCCCTACAACTTCGCCCAAGGCAAAGCCGATCAGTAGTACAAATGCGATAACCTTAAGTCGACGAGACTCGCCAGTGTAGTCATCCCCCACTTCACCCTTGCTCGCATTGTCCGAGAAGAAAACCCCAAATATCACAAGTCCAGATGCTGCAAGAAGTACGAGAGATAGTTGTAGTTTCTGGCACAGTGATCCTGTCTTCACTGAAGTTAGGGCAAGTGCATTGCCTTTTGAAACAACCAACGAAGCCAGAGCTATTATCCAGTATGATTCCAAGTACAGCTCACCTCTTCCATCCATGCACTCGACTGCCATCGGTATTCCATCGCACGTGTCCTGCGAGTATGTGCAAACCTCACTGTTGTACACGTACGTACCAAAGATGAAGGACAATGAGATTGTGACCAACAATGTCGCCACAAAAGCACCAAACCTCATCCAGCGCGGACGCAAGTTTGCTGTGGTCTTGCGGCAGTGGATCATCCCAAACAGGTCTCTCTTGTCACTGACGAAATCCAGGAACCGCATCGAGGTCCCGTCTTCAAGTATGAATGACCCCAACACCAGTCGGTAGATACCTCTCCCAATGCATGATAGTTTCTTGTGCACAATCTCTTTCGTCGACAGTTCACCGTTTTGTTTTGGGGCACAGCAAAACGATGACACAATGGCATCAAGTACGAAAGCGGCGGCAACACCAATGTAAATGATGGCAAAAATGGTGTAGTCCTCATGTCCATCATGTCCGACGTACGCCGAATCAGAGCAATTGAACGGGTAATAGCACGTGGCCTTAATGGTAAATCCGTCATCGTAACATGTCGAGCACTCACAGCCGATCTTGAAGAGCTCCGTGTCCGCTTCCTCGCACGACCGAAAGTACTCCGAATTGCACACGTTTGTCCACGTTCCGGAGCATCCCAATCCATTGCAATAGTAGCTGATATCTCCGTTGGTAGAGCTGCACAAGCTGGAGGAACCGCAAGCTTCGTATACTTCCGAACATGTTGTAGCATTCAACCCGTAGTACGAATTGCACGTTCCTCCATACGTTGCGTTGACGGAAGACAAGCAGCCATACAACACCAAAAGTATCAAAACACAGGCGCAGTTAGTGTCCATGAGATCGAAATGGAGCGGAGGAACTGGTTAAAAACGAAGTGATCACTGGGCTTTAGAATCGTTTTGGTGCCCTCGTTTCACGGACCGTTCAACTGCAGAAGTGAAGTTGGCACTAGAACGAAACTTCCCTCCCGATCGCAATTTTGTCTGGACACGTGTTCAATGTCCAAAAAATATGCTGACATGAGTTTGATAACCTCTGGGTCATTTCGCGGACGGCATCTCGGAAACCCACAACTGCTTTTTGGCCGTTTGGAAACTCCTTCCCAAGTAGAAGAAGAACTTGAATTTTTTTGTGAGCATTCCTGAATTTGCTCAACTGTCCTCAACAACACTCTGGTCCTTCTACCCAGCACTCAAGTGAACGATGGACATTGTCGTCGGTACAGCTAGCACTGTCGCCAATATCGTCGTCCCTGGGTCGGGTACTGTGGTGAATGCACTCTTCAAAATTTACCAGTTGTGCAATGAAATGAAGGAAGGTCAAGACGCGTGCAAGCGTCTGCATCTCCGTTTGAAGGACATTTTTGACGAGCTGCAAAAGATGGAGGCCAAGAACCAACTCCCACCAAGTGACAAAGTGGCCAAGTACATCGGCGTGGTTGCAAAATATTTGAACCACCTCGAGCGCTATCGTGGTCAAAAGCTGTACAAGCGGCTCATCAAGCACCAAGCGATGAATCGGGAGCTTGGTTTGATTTACGAAGAGATCGATATGCTCTTTCGGATGCTGAACCTTGCTGGGACTGCAGTGATGGTCGGTTGGAAGCAGCAATGGGAGAACGACCAACGCTGCCAACAAGAAGTGATGCAGTCGCTGGTGGTCAACAGCGTGGAGGTTTTACGCGAACTTCAAGACACTCGAGCACAATTGGAGGCCATGATGCTGCTCAAGTACGAGATGGAGCAGCGGTCGGACCAACAGAGCAAAGAGACCATGCAACTCATGAAATCCATGATGGTCACAGTCGTTCGAGCGTCCAAAGCCACGGTTGAAAACCTTCCTCCATGGTACTTTCCTTCGGATGAAATTGAGTTTGAAAAGGAACCATTTGCTCGTGGTTCTTTCGCCACAGTGCATCATGGCGTATGGGGATCTGGCACCAAAGTGGTGGTCAAATGTTTCCTGACGGACGATGTGGTAGCTGACGAGCGAGCAAAGCAAAAGATCGAGGCCGAGATGAACCTCTGGTTCAGCTTTAACCACCCCAACATCATCAAAATGTTCGGCGCTTCGCATGTCAGTTTGCCGCCATTCATCGTCTGTGAAGATGCAACCAACGGCGATCTCAGCTCGTACCTTTTGCGTGGCAATAACAAACAGCAAATGTGGCGTCTGTTGTACGGAGCAGCTCAAGGTTTGTCGTACATTCACAAGAAGAAAGTGGTGCATGGAGATCTCAAGCTGAACAATATGCTGGTTGGCGCTGATGGCCACGCAAAGCTATCGGACTTTGGTCTGAGTGCCGTCCGAAACTCTGCAGCAATGTCCAAGACAGCAGGGACTTCGGATGGTTCGGGTGGTTTGCGTTGGCGAGCTCCGGAATGTTTAAGCAGCAGAGCAACGTTTGCTTCGGACGTGTACTCATTCGCCATGTGCATTCTGGAAGCTGAGCTCGATGAGCCTCCGTTTGCCTTCCTCAGTGACCAAGATGTCCGAGAAAATATTCGGAAAGGTAGAATTCCTGGGCGTCCGGAAAACATGTCGGATGATGCATGGGAACTCGTGCTCTTGATGACGAAAAAGGAGCCTGCAGAGCGAATTAATCTCTACCAAGTGCTGGAGAAGATGAAAGTTATCGTTGACAACGAAGCTCGAGCGAATCCAAACGCTTCCGTGTCCAGCTGCAAGGACTGCGGTGCACCAACTTCCGACGGCTCGAACGTATGCAGCAATTGTACTTTTGCAGCTCATGCCTCAGCTCGAATCAAACTTTCTGCATCACCTTCTGCGATTTTCCAGAGCGTGCCTTTGGACGAGATGAACAACCACCTCACAGATCTACTGAGGACCGTCGAAAGCAAAAGTGGCGATGAAAAGGAGCGAACGCTCTTCCTGCTCGTTCAAAACTGCGTCAATGACCAGTATCGCCAATTGCTGTATGAAGCGAACGGCGTCAAACTACTCAGCGACTTGGTTCGTAATGGACGAACGTACTTCACGCAACTTTATGCTCTGGAATGTCTTCACTGGGCTGCGAGTTCGGATGGGAAGGTGGCCACTTCCGATGTCGAAGCTCTACGGGACTGCGTGAAGGAAGTTCCACCACAAGAACTTATCGCAGTTGTCGACGCTTTGCAAAACAGTTCGGACGACGGGAATGAGGAAGGAGTTATTCGGTGTGCTTGTCTTGCTGCAAAAGGGAACAATGACGACCTGGGAGATTCTGCAGCGGTGGATAGTGACAGTGAAACTCATGAGTTATGGGCTGGACTCGTTCATCCGTTGGCGATGTTGCTGCAGAATGGTAACGATTCTCAAAAGTTGTGGACGGCCGAGGCCATGGGGAACTTGGCAGTCAACAACGAGAACATCCGAAGCGAGATTGCTCGAAAGGATGCTATTCGACACCTTGTGGCACTTGTTCAGGTTGGAACGTCCGAGCAGAAACACCGAGCAGCCTACGCATTGGGAAATCTCGCGCGTAGTAAAGATGCTCTCAGTATGATCGTACGCAAAGGAGCTATCAAAGCTCTTGTGACGCTCATGCGTGGAGGAACTCTTCAACAGAAGAACGGGGCAGCACACGCCTTGGAAATTATTATGCGGTGCGGGTACGACAACTTGTCCGATATTGCACGCGAAACATCGGTCGATCCGCTTGTGGCGCTTCTACTTGTCGGAACTGATGACCAAAAGGAAAGCGCCGTGACGGTGCTGGCAAACCTCTCGAGGAATGACAAACAGTGTTTGGAAATTGCAAGTCAAGGCGCCATTTCACCACTCGTGGCCATTTTACAAGTCGGAACGGACGAGCAAAAGCAGAGAGCGGCTGTGGTGTTGGCTGGTCTAGCGAAGCGTGAGGATCACTGCGAGGAAATCGCTCGTGAAGGAGCCATCAAGCCACTGGTCGAGTTGCTACAATCTGAAAATGACGACCAGAAACTGAGTGCGGCCATTGTGCTGGCAGGTTGTTCCAACAACGATGCCAATTGCGATGTTATCGCTCGAGAAGGTGCCATCACCCCACTTCTTGCACTCCTACGACGTGGAAATGACAAGCAGAAGGAAAGTGCAGCGGTTGTATTGGCCAGTTTAGCCTATGGAGAGTCTCACCGTCATGCAATTGCTCGAGCGGGTGGAATCGATCCGCTTGTCAAGCTTCTGGGCAACGGAACTGACAGGCAAAAGTACTCGGCTGCACTTGCACTGGGCAATTTGGCTAGTAACGACGGAAGTCGTGGCGAAATCGGTCGAGCTGGAGCCATCGAGCCGCTTGTTGTGCTTCTGCAAGAAGGAACTGACAACCAGAAGAGCGTTGCAGCGTTTGCGTTGGGGACTTTAGCTTGGCACAACGATTCGAATCGCATCGAAACTGCAGACAAAGGAGGCATTCCTCAGCTGGTGACGCTGCTGGATCGAGGCACTGAAGACCAAAAGTACTATGCAGCAGGTGCGATCGGGAATTTGGCCAGCAACGACATTGTCCGACAGAAAGTCACGCATGCAGAATGCATCACGCTGCTTGTTGCGCTTGTGCGTGAAGGAAGTCCCAGACAAAGATGCGCTGCAGCTCTCGCTCTTGGCAATCTCAGCAGCGACATCGGAGCCAATCGCGACAAAATCGGACGTGCAGGAGGTGTGCCGCCACTGGTAGAGTTGATCGAGTCTGGCACGGACGAGCAAAAGTGTTATGCTGCACTTGCACTAGCCAATCTCGCCACCAAAAACGACTTCAACCGCGCTGAGATTCATCGCATTGGAGCCAAGAAGCCGCTGGCAACTCTAGCCGAGTCGGGGACGCCGGACCAGCAGGCGTATGCATCCAGAGCTGTGAAAAAACTCTCGGACGTGAAAGTGAAAAGAGCCATGCTACGCCTGCGTGTACTCAGCACGTTCTCACGCAAGTGATCTAACTAACGGATCGATGCTAATGAGAATGCTCGCACTAGTCTAAGTGCATTAATATACAACTTCACCTGAACAACTTCCTACACAAAATTCGCATCTTAGCATCACTAGTTCTGTTTCACGAGAATTTCATGATGAAGCTCTTGAAGTTAAAACTACACTAAGAAATACTTCGTAGGATTTCAATTACTCCGAGTGGAAGATGATTTCCTGGGGCATGCCCCAACATTTGAAGCCTAAGAAATGAGCAGTATAGCAGATACCTTCCGTTTCGATTCCGTCGTAGCCTTCTGCACCCCACTCACTTCCAATAACATAGTGCGTCGGGAAGAGTACACCTTGACGATGGACATCTGCACGGACGTAGAGCATTGCGCCCCCAACCGAATCAAGCGGGACGATCGTCTCGTTTTCGGCGTTCAGGTCTCCCATGTTCTTGGCGCTCAACAAACCCGGCACAAAGTCTTGAGCCTGTGGAGGTCGAACTTTGCGATGACCCACCCACGCATTCCGATCATAAACTCCCCAGCCGCCTTCCGAGTCAAGCTTGAAAGCACACAACGGATGCACGATATCCAGCCCAGCTACATAGGAAAAAAAAAGTTAGTCAGATGCCTATTATCCATTGGTATCACATTTGCACGTACATTGAGTCATCTTGGAAAGCAAGTCCGATGGGATCGACGAAATGTCGGCATCTAGCCACACGACATGTTGGTGCCAAGACTGAAGCGTTGAGAGCAGCGCGTAGTTTCGATACCGAGCAATCATTCGTCGACGTTCTGCCTGCAGGTTATCGTCGTGGCGATTGCTGCGCGTTAAACCTTCAGGAGCGAAATCGTTGCGAAAAATGAGCGAGAGCTGGGCGTACTGGTGAATGTAGTCACCAAAACTCTCCTTGACCTTCTCAAACTCGGTATCAGAGGACGTCAGTAGAACAATGGACATTTTCTCTTTTGGGAACTCCATTGAATCAACGAGAGAGAAAAAGTCGGTAACCGCGCGGTTGGTGCCCCAAGACTCGGGACCATTGAAAACGGAAATGAGCAGCATTGAGTCAACCTCGCGATTCCCCATGTTGTTCAGTACGCGGGTGTTTTCCATCCGGTAATGCTTTCCTGGTTCAGTTTTTCCATGTTGTGGGAAGGACTCGGAGTACTCAGCAAATGATCCAAGTGCTGAGTGAGTAGTAAAAGCGATATCTGGATTCAGAGGAAGCTGCTCACGCGTGATCGGATGTAAGACGCTTGTTGGAGACGGAAGTGGCTCGGTGGATTCTGGTACAATTTCATCTGGAGAACGGAAAAACTTGGTTTGGGGTGCGATAAAAGATTGTAGTCCGAGAATCACGAGTCCGACGGACAGGATGGAGATGATGAGGACTTGGCGGTTTGCTTTCCTTTTAAATGAGCCCAACCTCCATCGTCGGAATGTCACGTGCATGTCACCGAGTAGTTGTAGTCACTCGTGCAAAACACAACGTGGGTTATCGTGCTTGCAAAGCAGATTTGAGACTGAGAGATTCCGCTCAACCTCGTCCGTTATCACCGAGTTTTTCAGTTGGGCTGGAGATTTTTGTGCACACATGAGCCGTTTAAAAACGGACAAGAGAGTTTCGATAAACTACAATGTTTTGGCCTACGCTTTTATCAATTCTCTCAACTCCATTCGAGACTCTCGAGTGAAATGCGATGTGATATTCAGCTACTCGGCTCCCCTCTTCATCATCTCTCGAAAACGAAAACTACAGTGACCAACTACAACTAGAATAAACATTGGAGCTCAGCCATGAAAACAAATTGCGCTTCAGACGTCATCAATCTCCTCTTCGTAGTAGTTTTTGTAGTAATCCTGTTGGGTTAGCGTCTACCTGGTACGGACCGTTGGCAACTTACGGCGGTCCGTTATTTGTTTCGCTCCGAGCAGTTTCCCCCTTGGAGAAGAGGGCGGTGCTCCACAAGACATACTTTCGTCTCCTGGTTACTAAGTGAGCTCATGGACCGCAGCATGTTGGTGAGTCGTCTTGGGGCTGATGTCCATCGGCGCGAAGAGAGTGATATTGAGGAATATCAAGTTCCAGCTCGACGTGGAATGATGAAGAGACCTACGTGGCACTTCGCCATTCCTGTTTTGCTGCTGGTTGGTGTAGTGTATTCAACCATGAGACCCTCTTTACCAGTTGAGGAAAAGGTAGAAATGACAATCCCCTTACTAGCACGACACCAACGAGATGCGACAATGTTTAACCGGCAGAATTGGGGGGCAAAAGCTGCGTTGAGGACGGAAGCAAGCGACGAAAACTCACTCTCAAGAGATAAAGGAATCATCATGTGCATGAACGACGAAGCAGTTCCCATGGGACTTTCACTCATACGAGAGCTACGTTGCCTCGGGAATCAAGAGCTCATTCAGGTCTATCACTGCTTCACCGATGAAATGTCCGATGATTCCATTTCGTTACTGCTTGGAGCGGACGAGCACCTTGAAATCGTCGATGTGTGCTCGGATCTCGTACTGCGTGGAGTTCTAAGTGAGGAAATGGCAGAACAGTTCCGGAACTGGTGGATTAAACCGCTCGCAATGTATCACACAGACCTGAAGGAGGTCCTTTTACTTGACGTTGACGACATTTTCACGCGGGACCCAGCTATCCTTCGCACTACGGAAGGCTACGAGCAAACGGGTACAACATTCTTTTACGATCGAGTTATCTCTGCCGGGGAATTCTTCAATCAGGATCTCAACGATACTCATTACTTGAAAGCACTGCTGACCGATTTCAACTACTCAAGGTTCGACCTGCCTCCTGGGCTTTCTCCATCGATGCACCTTCACCCAAACAAATCGTTTGCCTGGACGCGTCAAACTGCACACGAGCAGGATTCGTCTCTCGTGGCGATTGACAAATCACGCGCTGGCAAAGCCATCGATATCATGCTCTTCCTTATTACTGAGCAGCGTTTCATACTCGACTTCTCGTACGGTGACAAGGAGACATTCTGGCTTTCGTTCGAGTTAGCGAAACAGAATTATTTCTTTTCCCCATGGGGTGTTGGGGTCATTTCATCGTCCACAAACCAAGATATGGCCAAACACAATGATTCGTTATGTGGGAGTATTATCCAGTACATGCCAGTGGAAGACGACGTGCCCGAGTTGTTCCCAGGACCCATTGAAAGACTGTACTCGGCCACTCGAAATGTTCTATTCAACATGAGTCCAACACATTTGACACCTCGTCAAAAGCGCAGACCAAAAGGCAAAACAAACACAAAATACGAAGGAGAGTTCCCCACGGAATGTCTGATTGGTTTTGGAGCAGAGCCACTCCCGGACATGTTCCTGCCCCAATTACTTCGACGCCGCAACTTTTACTTTGGCATTCGCATGGGACTTCTATCAGCTCTTGACCACTGCTCCGTTTCGGACCCGAATTCTACAAAACCAACCAACTGAAGCAGGTACACAACAACGATAGGAATGCCTGTTTAATAAAAATACCCAACTTGTGGTTAGTTGATCAAATTCAAAGACAACAATTTGTAGTTTTAGGTTTTGACTACCAGAAGCAACAGCAACTACACCATCGAAGAGGAGTAGTACATACTACGGAAATGTATTAGGCGAGGTACAAAGTGGTGAAACTTGTACAAGTACATCGAAGAAAATATTAATATATTCTATATTAATACAAAATTAAAGTTTGTATTTTTGTTAAGTGTTTTCGTGTTTTAGCGGCCGTTTCCTCTTTTTTTCACTTTGAAAATGGAGGCGTCCGGGTCGGATCTGTCGCCGTCGCTGGCGGCGCGCGTGGGGCCTGGCAACATCCGCTCGCTCATCCTGGAGAAGGAGAAGGAGCTGCACGACATCAACGAGTACCGGATCCGCACGCTGGAGGCGCTGCTGCGAGATAAAGTGCGTGTGGGTTTTATGCCTGATCATGTGGGTTTTTCACTAACGAAAAAGTGGGTTATTTGAAGGAAACGGCCGCCAGCGCCGCCAAGCAGAAGCTGAGCAAGCTGCAGGAGGATTTCAAGTACAATTTGAAGCTTTTGGAAGGTCGAGACGAGGAGCTGGCGCTGTACGACGCCAACTTCGCCTCGCTCAAGAACGTCCTTCGAGACCGAGAGACGGAGCTGAGTGAGGTGAAAGCTCGAGAAGCGGAGCTCCAGACAGAAATACAGAGAGCTAAGCAACGAGCAATTGAGCAGGAGACACAGTTTCAGCAGAAACTCAAAGAGACGAGAGCTCAGATGGAAGGCGCTCGCTGGAAATTCGATGACGAACTGAGACGCCAACAGGACGCCATGGAGACCCAGAGACGCACGTTGGAGAGGCAGCTGAGAGAGAAGGACGAGGACGTGGAGAACCAACGCAGAGAACTCACCGTGACGTTCGATGAGGTCATGAGGCAGCGGGAGACGGAGTTTAAACGGGTGAGTGACGAGCTGCAGACCAAAGTGAGAGAGTTAGAGCTGAAGATTAAGGCGGTGACACGAGATGCCGACGCGCAACGAGCGAGAGCGGAGGAACTCAAGACCAAGAACGAGAATTTACAGCAGATGCTGCAGGAGAACGACAAGGAGATCAAGTCGATGGAGTGGACACTGGCCGATGTGCGTGCTGCGAAGGACGCGAAGGTTGGAGAGTTGGAGGCTGAGGTGGTCAAGCTGAATGAGGTGAAGCAGAAACTGTTAGATGAGTACGAAAGCAAGATGGCGGAGCTTCTGCAGTCACTGCACTCCGTGGAGAAGGCGTTTGTGCAGCAGAAGGCGCAGTATGACGAGGAGTTGAAGCGGTTGATGAAGCGAAAAGAGAGTGAGGCGGAGGAAACGAGCGCTAGGAGTGAGGCAAAGTTAGATGCAGTGACAGCTAGGCTGCGTGAAAGTGAAGAGCGGGTGGAGGCACTCCAGGCTGAATTGAAGCAGGCGAAATGGGATGCTGACGATAAATTAATGGAGAAGGAGCGGGAAGTGGAGCGTGCGAAGAGTGCTCTGCAAGATCTGGAAGACGAACAACACCGCGCAGCAACTGAAATGCAGCAGCAGCTTCGTGTTGGTGATCGTGAAGCGCAGACACTTCAGGAGAGACTGAAAGATGCAGGTCGGCAAATAGCTTTACTGAAAGAGAAAGACAAAGCTCAGCTCCAGGAACTTGTTGAAAGCATAGAGAAGCAAGAAGACCTGCAGCGAGAACTTGTGGCGGTGAATTTACGATGGGAGAATCGATGGCAAGATCAACAGTATGAACTGGATGAACGACACGAACTGCGGCTGCGCGAGCTGCAACAAGTGAAAGACCGTCTACTGAGCGAAAAGCAGGCTACAGAAGAGAGGCTACTCCACACTGAAAACGAATTGCAACGGCTTCGTTCTGAGTTGTCAACACTAAAGTCTAGCACTCGAATCACCGAGTCTTTCGGCTCGCAATACCTGACGTCTACGACAAGGCAGAATGGAGATGCAAGAGGTTCTTCCGACTCGGCACCTGTGGCACCATCGCCTCTATGGAGCGACGACCCAGGCACACTTTCGCCCGTTCCTGGTGTATCGCCGCTGCTTACAGACAGCCCGCTACTACGAGGCAAAGCCGTCACCACTAACGACAGTGTCGCAGCCTTGGAAATGGAGAACGCGAAGCTGCGCGACCTCATCCGGCATATGAAGGAATCGCTTTCACAGCAAGCAGATGAGATGGAGACAGCTTCGGGGCATGCAAGTGGAAGTCGAAGCGCCTCTAAACTGGCAGCGCAATTGTTGGAGGCCCAAGAACGCTGTGTGGCTCTTGAAGCCCAACTTAGTGCGAACTCTGGTAGTAGCACTATCGCTCTGCAACTCGAAAGTTGTAAACAGGAGCTTGTAGAAGCTCAGCGAACTATCAAGGCCAAAGCCAAACGAGTTGCTGAGCTCGAAGCTCACGTGGAAGAGCTGGAAAACCTTCTAGCGTCGGAGCCGAAATTGCAGAGTGCTCAGGTGTCACTTGATGCTGAATTGACGGACGTCAAACGAAAACTGGAAGCTGCAAACAATGATATCGATCGTCTAGTAAGGGAACGCAGTCAGCTGATGGAGCTGAGCAACCAACTTCGAGCTGATCTACGAAGGAGCGGCTCAGTTGATGCTGGATCGAGGTCGTCTACTCCTCGCGTGGAATTCACTGGCAAGAAGGATTACGAGAATCTGATCGCAGAGCTCACTCAGTCCTTGGAAGAAGCACGCGTGCACAATAAAACTCTGAAGAAGGAGCTTCGACGAATGGTGAAGGTGCATGTGCAGCTACAGCAGGGGCGGGAAGCGCAAGGTTTAGTCGGGAGTGGTGAAGGTGCAACCGCCACTATGTCTGCAGGTGCCTCCGGAGATCGGAATGGGTCTGAGAAGCGACACTCGAGCACGCTGTCAATGATGAAATCGCTGGATCCTGGTCTTGCACGTGGTGCAACACGCTCTAGTGCCGCTACGACATCAACACGTTCTGCATCTGAAGCTGAAGGTGGGGCAAGTCTGGATGGTCAGTTGCTGGCTCTCGCGCGAAACAAACGGCCAAGTGCCAGGCAGTCGGAGAAATCCCAAAAGACAGCACGAACGGTGCCACCAACGATTTCGGAGCATGCTACGGATAGCGACGCCGAAGCTGATGTTTCAGCTACGGATGAAGATCGAGACGGGGAAGCGAGAGCTGAAGGCAGGAGGGGAGCACCATCGCGATCAAGCTCAGCGGATAAAAGCCCTCTTGCTAAACTGTTTCAATCAGCAGATCGACGAGACTCGGCAGATACAGACAACTCCAATGGGGGCTCCAGCGCTAAAGTGACGGACGCGCGGCTAAAACTGCAGCAAGCAAAAGAGATGTTAATGCTTTCTGGTAAACGAGCTCCAGTATCTGGCGCGCGTGCAAGCCTAGCAACTTTTGTTACGTCAACTGCAACCGGAACTTCGACGGCTATGCGACTGAGCGATCGTGAAACAACCAGCCAGCGATCTGCAGTAAAGAAACTGAAGTAATTGCAGTCCAAGCGAGCTGAAATGGTCAACGAACGCAAGAAGGTGCGTAACTACAGCCTGGCCTCCTGATCATCTGCAGCCCGCAATGTAACAATACCAACGCCAGCGTCAATACAAGCTAACTTTATTCCTACCTTGTGCTTTCCCTTCGCGGGGCGTAATGTGCTGAGTTTTGAGTGAGCAGAGTAGTGGAGTCGCAAGACTGTGTAACAAGCATTGGTCCGTCGCGCAGAGAGGATCTCGCTGGTCCGTGGCCTCTCTACAGGAAGTAGTCGGGCGTCCGACGCGACACATGGGGCTCTCCACGACGCGGTGCCGGGTCGAACTGTAAGCTGCACAAAATGCACCAACAGCAACACAACCATTAGTCAACACACCAATCTCCCTCCTCTCCACGCTCACGTACAAAGTGTACTGCATCTGCTCGTCCACTTCCATGATGGCCGCCTCGTTGCCACAGCGGTAGCAGTAGTTGGGGGCGCTGAAAATGGTCACGACGTTGCACTTGTGGGACCAATTGTAGCCCTCCATGACCAACTGGTGCGCTCTCGCAATGAGCGTGAGGCCATTGGCGTGGTTGAACTGGTCCGAGATGTCCTGCCCGAACGTGTAGCCCGCTCCTCTGGGTGAGATGCCCCACCCCGAGCGGTCATCTGGGTCGGACCATAGCAAGTCGCACATGGCGCCTTCATGTGGCACTTCCTGCAGTCGATCGAAGCCTCGGATGTAGTCCAACGTGTCAATGGAGGGCGAGAGACCTCCATGCAGACAGAAGATCTGGTTCTCCACCACAGCCGTCAGCGGCAGGTAGTCGAAGAGGTCCGTAAAGTAGCGCCACACGTTGGGACTCCCATATTTCCGCAAACACTCGTCGTAGAAGCCGTAGACTTGGGTGATCTGGCGGCTCTCGTGATTACCCCGCAGGATGAAGACGCGGTCCTTGTAGCGGACTTTCAGACACACGAGCAGCGTCACAGTCTCGACGGAATAGTAGCCCCTGTCTACGTAATCACCCATAAATAGATAGTTGGTGTCGGGCGCGTGGCCTCCGATGCGGAAGAGCTCCATGAGGTCGTGGAACTGGCCGTGCACATCCCCACAGACCGTCACGGGACAGCGCACAGGCTGCACGTTGGACTCCTGCACAAGCACTTCCTTGGCCTTGGAGCACAGCTGCATCACCTCGTTCTCCGTCAGTGGGTTGCAGCCCAGCAGCTTCTCACACCACGCGTCCAACGTGTCGATCGACAGCTCGAACGGCGTGGAGCTCATCTTGGCCCTTGGGGTGAGTTGGCTTTTGTATGGAGGACCCCCCAAGAGGATATGTAGGCTGTTGGATGGGATTTGGATATGAAGTTGCAGAGGTTGTCTGTGACGTGTGAGAATATCGGCCATGTAGATGTAGTGACTCTATTGCTGCGCCTCTCTTCTTTGAGCCTCGTTACTGCTGCTGTCTATGCGTCTTCTTCTCGAGCGCCAGCAGTGCGTTCTCTATTCTGCGCGTGATGGCTGAGTACAGCGCCTTCTCGCGCTCTTGGGTTTCCCAGGGCTCGCTGCCGGACACGCGGTCGGTAGCGTACCGCTCGAACAGATCGTCGAAGGACAAGGGCTCGCCCACGATCACGCCCAGGTCCAGGTTCGTCCGCGGGAAGACGCTGATGAGGTGGTTCTGCGCGTCCTGCGGCATGAGCTGCTCCATGTTGTAATGGTACACGGGCACCACGATCGGCCGCTTGGTCGCGCGCGCGATGAGTTTGCCCACGCCCCACTTCAGCCGCCCGATCTCCTCTCGTCGTGGGCTTGGTCGGCCACCGAGAGCTGCAAATAGAGAGAACGCAGGCACAAGAGTTAGCACGCTAAAAAGAGGGTTCAAAGTCATAAGCTCTTTCATGACGCTTACGTTCGCGCTGCACGATCTTGCCCTCGGGGAAGATGTGGACCCACGCACCCTCCTCCACCTTATCGAAGATCGCTTGGATCATCTGAATAACACGACAGCATATGAAAATAAAACTGTCAGCAACAAGATCAGTCAAACCACTGCAGCAGTCCACATCCACGCACCTGATGGTCGATCCCAGCCCCACGCCGCACTGGCAGCGTCTTGGCTCCAAAGAACACCGCCGACAGAAATTTTCCCTTGGTGTAACAATACTCCTGACTGCATAGCAGCAACGACACACAGCAACAGCTTCAACTCTCCAGATCCTGCTGTCAGCACCACCAGAATGCTCTTCCTCTCACCTGGCCAAACTCCAGCGTCCGTTCCTGGGCCACGCGTACTTCCACGGCATCATACTAACACACAGTTAGCTCTCCACTCTCCCAGTCTCTCTCTCTCTCCATCAACTCACTTGGCAAACACCGCGGGGTCGTCCACCGTGGCCGAATGGTTGGACACCGTAATCACGGCCGTGCCCTTGGGTCGCTGCTCCAGTTGCTGCACCAAAAGCTCCGCGCCCTCCACCTTCGTGCGGTTCAGCAGCTGCAGATAAAACTTGGACAGAAAAGTCGCAACGCCGAAGAGCGGAACGCGTCCCAAGTCGTGCAGCCACTCGGGGAAGTGTTCGGGTCGGCGGCCGCCGTCGTAGGAGCCGTCCCCCAGGTCCGCCACGGGCGCGTCCACGTACAGCGCCGCAGCACCAAAGCCCACGGACACAGCGCCGATGGACAGCGCGGTGAGAGACAAGGAGCGCACGAGGGGCGAGCCCGCCATGGGCTTGGCGGAGCGCCGCAGCATCGTCAGCGGATCCACTTGTGTGACGTCGGCGGTTTCGACGGTGTCGACTGTTTATTTTATCCAATCAGGTGCAGGTATTGTCAATAACGTTCAATCATTGTCGTGAATCTCAATAATTGTCAGGAATGGCAATAATTGAAAAATGTTTCACTTTCACCAAGTTTGGAATAAGACGTTTTATGTTCATTTAGACCTACCTGTGGAAATGAATATTGCTTAATCTAGAAGTTAGATCTTTTCAAAAGTGCGTCTTTTTTTGTCCGGACAGACTTATCTGGTCGTAACACTTTTTTAGTATTACGACCAGATAAGTCTGTCCTAATAGAGGGTCCTCTATAAATCGATATTATAATTATAAAACAGGTTATTCGTCTTTGAAGACTTTTTTTAACAGTCGCGTCTTTCGAGTGCGCGAGCTGGAGGCGGTCGACGGTGACGCTCTCCGCGACGGACGAGCACGAAGGAAGAGCCTGCTCTTTCTGTTGGGAGTTCGTGTCGGTGCGCTCGATCGAGTGTGTGTCCCGTTCGTGGACGCGCTGTACGTGAAGAAAGCGGTAGAGGTCCAAGTTCGGCTCGGGTAGTCTCCATTCCATCGCGACCAAGTATTAATACGACTTGCATGTGCTACATCTGCTACATCAGGGGGACGGACACGCTCATGGAGGTGCCCCTCGAAGACGAACTACAAACACGAGATCAACCCAAGGGCGGTGGACTTCTACTTCTGCATTGGCGACTGCATTCGCCACGATCATCTGCGGTCTTTGCTGTGTCCCCGATCGCCTCAGTTTGCCCCAGTCGAGCAAAGAATACCGCGGACACTACTGCAAACACTTCCGGCCCACGACAGGATCTTCCATTAAGTGAACGCAGACCATCCGAACGGAGTCTACTGCGGAGACATTGCACGAAGGCATCCTACCAAACGGCAAAGTAGGCTACTGGGTCATCAAATTCGGAGAATCTGGCGACGTGAACCACAGAATGGAAACTGCAAGCTCTCCCGCTCAATATGGACAGATAAATGGTAGACAAACGGACGGTGTCTGAATGATGTGGTATGCGTACGTGGATGGCGAATGCGGCGTTGGTCACATACGTCGACGAGCACTGGAAAAGAGAGTGAAAGAAAAATTAATATGGTTGTTGCTGTTCTTCCCGATCTACTGGAACGGAGAGCTGAAAACCGAGCTTGCCTCTATTCGACCAGATCAACTTTTACTTGTGTACCAGGCCTTCTTGATGGCCATTGATGAGTGGGTCGCTGCCGGAGAAGACAGACTGGATTTCACCCGAGAATGGATATTTTTTTCCGGTAAGGGTATCCCCTAACTTGGAGTCGCAACTGAGATATCGGTCAGCTGACTGTGAGCGTCCTCGGACTGGGCGAAATCGGCCAAGCAATCGGTCGACTCATGAAGACTGTGGGCTTCCACGTCGCGGGGTTCAAGCGGCGAATTGGGTCGGACGAGACCCAGAAATTGACTTTCAGCACCGATCGCGTGTCGGACGATCTGCTCGACGTGTTGAGCGTGGCCGACTTTGTGGTCAACATTCTGCCCAGCACCGCAGCGACCAAGGGACTGTTGACGTCGACAAGTTGCAGGCGTGCAAGGCCAAGCAACCGGTTTTTATCAACGTCGGACGCGGAGACGTGATTAAGGAGACGGACTTGGTGGCTGCGCTGGACGACGGACTGTTTTCCAAGGCTGTGCTGGACGTTTTCGTAAAGGAACCGCTGCCTCAGGAAAGCCCCTTGTGGACGCCGGTGCTGCTAACGCCGCATGTGGCCGCGCTGAGTCTGCCTGATGAAGTGGCGAATGTGTTTGTGAAAAATCTGGATCTGCGAAGCCCATGCTACCCTGTCGACTGGTCCAACGGATACTCGTTGGAAACGAAGAATCCACGTCTACCCGAGTCGTTGCTCCTGTCGCCTCGTGTAGAGCCTCTCCTTGGAGAGGAAGACGCCAAGGAAGGTGGCCACTCTGCTAGAATGGCTATACGCATTGACCGGATCTGCGTCAAGAAGCCGCTGGGTCTTGGCAAGAACTAGGGTACTCCACTTGGAGCCATCGCGTAAAAAGGAAATGCCATCCTCGATGCAAGTACCTCCATATTGCGGAGAAGAAGAAAGTGAACGTCAGAGTCCTCCGCTGTACAAGTGAGGCGGACATCTGACGATGGGTATTCGGTTGGGAAAAGCGCTACCCATGATCGAAACGCGTTGTACTCTTTTACAGTTCTCCATGCGTCATGAAGGCATCTACGGCGCCGCAGTCGTCCATCACGCCAACGTCTCCGCGAGCGTTTCCGCTGGCATGGTACAAGGAGCAAACGCACGTCCCCGTGTCTTCGTCTGCGAGCAACAGCAACAAAAAGTCAACAGATCACTTCAAATGGCCAACCTCCGACGCAGCAAACGCACCACATCGGCCTCGGTTGTTGCACACGGCGTCTTCTTTCGTGCCTTGCGTGGTTTGCACGACATTTGTCGCCACTGTTGCCGTGGAGTGAGTCAACGACGAGGCAGAGGCACTGAGCAGCGGGAGGTCTCCCGACGGAGAATAGAACGTGATAGCAATGTCTGCAGCATGAAACCAAAGTCAATCCAAACTGCAAGTGACAGGCATCCGCTCCATCAAATACGGCACCATTTCCAGTACTCGCACACGCAGAAGCTCCAATCGAGAAGGTGACGCTGACACTCGTAATCCTGGAACGCACAAAGTGATCAGCTTGATGTCTTCAGCTGCATCCAACTCAACCGTACGTGAGAAGCTGTTCAAGTGCAGACTTCACTGCATCCGTTGACGCCGAGAATGAAATCGGTAGCGTCGTTTCTCCGCAGAACGACAGTGTGAAGGTGCCCCCATCAGCTGAGCAGCTTACGGTTTGAACTTCGTCCGCTTGGCCTGTCGTCCAAGGATCGTCACCGCTTCGGCATGGGGCTGTCCAACATCAAACATCAAACACGTCAAGCTTAAACCTCCAAGGCGAACGTCAGGACCACGTACTCTTGGCACAGCTATATCCTGAATAGCGCACAGTCTTTCCGCGGTCGAGAGGAACCTTATCGCAGTAACATCCTTGGACCATGTCTGCATCCCACGTCGCCAATGCGTTTGGGTCCGACCCGTAGACGAAACCAGCGGTGGCATATGAAGTTGTTGGGGTAAGAACTGCTAGCTCACGAATTGTTCGACAAGTCCCTCGGTTGTTGCAGACGACCCCGTTGCTGGTTGGACATGACACTTTCACAAGAAAACATCAGTTTACAATCGAAAACGCGAGAATGGCATGATACTGTACCATACTTCGGTTGCATGCTGCTCCTTCGAAACCAGGCAGACATCTGCAAGTACCCGCGCTATTACAAAGGCCCTGTAGAAACAAAGTCAACCACAAGAGAAAGGTTAGTAGGCCCTCTCCGTACTAACGATTGTTTGAACGAAAATATTGCTTACCGCATTGGAGCATTGAACAATTGAGTTGTGTGCGACGTTGTCTGTTGCTGCTTCCTCCACCCAAGCTCTCCCAGTAGGGCATTGCGGTTGGGAACAATCGTAGCCTCCATACCCGTCGTCGCACAAACATCGATAATAAGGAGTGCCCTGACATCGTCCATGATTGTAGCAGCGCGTGACCGACCCAGAAATTCCTGGTCAATCGAAAAAAAGTCTTGTTAGCGATTTTCTTAGATCGAGAATCTGCCTAGTAGTTTATCGTACCAGCACAAGTGGTCAAGCCACTGCCGCTGTAGTACCCACAGTCAACGATAGAGCCCGAGCCGCCCAGTCCTGCTCAATTAGACCGCATCAACATTGGTAACCAAACTGCTCGGTAAAAGCACCAAGACGGAACATACCATCGCTAGCTGTAAAGCCTGGTGCACATGAACACAGTCCGATTAGGGTGTTGCAGTTTCCTCTACCCGAACATTCAAGCCACTAGACACGGAATCGAAAACAAGTTAGAGCTGTTGACCAACGATCTAATCACAAAACCATTCATACCTCTTTGGTTCCTCGGACCGTGAACGGAGTAGATCCAAACGCGGCTGATGCTCCGTCTGTGAGTTTACACAACAAATATGAAAGTCAATACTGCGAGCTGGTTCTGCTCGTCAATTTGTTAAACGCTGACGCACCTTTTTCCACGGTAAGTTGGCTGGTACCTCCTACGAAAGACGAAGTAGGAACCAGTGCTGGGACGTCTCCATGCTCGTACGTGAATGTTATCATTGCAGAGACACCGTCAGAATCACACAACGTGGTTCCTCCATTTAATGTGACGGAGACTCCACGAATTGTAAGCAGCTCTTCGAGAGCGGTCTCTAGCGTCGCCGCAGTGTCGACCATTCCATCCAGTTGGCGTGTCGTCTCTCCACGAAAGCTCAGCGTGAAAGTCCCCGTGCAACCAGCACAAAGGCAAGAAACACTCTGCACCTCGTCGACTTGGCCAGTTGATATCGGATCATCACCGAATGGGCACTGGCGAAAGGAGCAATCCACGCCCGAGTAGCCTTGGTCACACACACAGCCGTAGATCCGGTCAGCGTCCCAGGGCGTGTCGTAAACGGCCGAGTAGAGGAGATTGTAGTCGTTCTTGGTCGCAGCCATCGCTCGTATGGACATACACTTGCCGTGTCCGTTGCAGTTGGTCCGACAGAGCTGCAAACGTTCACAGGCGACTCCTGCAAAGCCTGCGTCGCACTCGCACCGTCCGTTGCCGCGATTGCAGCGTCCTCGATTGGAGCATTCCTGTGGCACGGAGCGAGCCGAGTCTTGGCCCGTGGCGAAGTCGACCCAGGGGTCATTTTTGGTGCACGCTCGGTCCTTGCAGTCGTAGCCCGTGTATCCTGGGAAACACGTGCATCTGAAAGAAATAGCAAGATCAGCTGAGAAGTATCAAACAACCCAAAGCCAATGCAGCTCACGTGTTGTCGCTTCCACAGGTGCCGTGGCGACTGCACTTGGACGGACACGCGCCATGCCCTTCAGCCAGGAAGCAGCAGCCAATTAGGACGAGCAGCAGGCCATGATGCCGAGCCATCCCAGCGACGTCTGCGTCGAATAGTCGCTCGGAAGCGCCGATTCGGTCTTCTCCGTCCTGGAATAATGCAGCTCCTCAAAGGAGGTCAATGCTTGATGCCTGCACATGGAGGTCTGCCTGGAATCTTGGCTGCTACGTGGAGGACGAATCCAAATGTCTCGCGGCCTCCATTTCCGACGGCTGATCCTCTACGCTTTGCAAGATTCTGCCTTGTCGTTCTTGACAAACTGCAGGCGTAAGGATCACGCGCCGCGAACGTCAAGTTTGCATGCGTCCAAGTGCAATCACTCATCGGCCACCACCGGACAGTGCGAGTCACGCGCTCTTGCGGACGCGAAGGTTCCTACTCTACGTTGGCCATGCAACGAGGCACTCGCTCGAGCGACGTGTGGACACCGGAGCTCGCTCTCGTCGTCTACGCCTTGCTTACTCACCAAAACTCGGCACGCGCTTTCCAGCTCCGTAAATGCGACTCTATCAATGTGCTGCACACTTCAGGTTATACAATATGACAGGCTCTATCCGATACTTTCCTTACCCTATTTCTATCGGTTTCAGCAGGGTATTAATCAATATGTTTTGCACAATTTCCAGAGCGACCCCGGTGTTTTGGCTCTTTTTTAGTTGTTTTCGGCGGTCTCACTTCGCAATTTGCCGGCTAGCGCACAAACCTCCGTCCCGTATCCTCACTCCTCTCCATGGCGTCCTTCGCATTCCGCCGCGCCTCGAAGCGCGTGGCGCTGGGCCTCACCGCGGGCGTCGTGGGCGTCAGCGGCCTCTCGGGCGCCGCCATCGTGTCGGCCAAGGAGCCGCAGCGGCTCGTGGCGCCCATCAAGTGCGAAGACG
Source organism: Phytophthora cryptogea (assembly GCA_000468175.2). Classification (NCBI taxonomy): domain Eukaryota; phylum Oomycota; class Peronosporomycetes; order Peronosporales; family Peronosporaceae; genus Phytophthora; species Phytophthora cryptogea. Next base: position 21,253 of record KV742771.1, read on the forward strand.
GCTCCACCATCGTCCCGTACGAGACGCCGACGCGCGCCGCGCAGCTTGAGCGCCTCAAGAAAGAGCACTTCGACGTGCTCGTGATCGGCGGCGGCGCAACGGGCTCCGGCTGTGCCCTGGACGCGGCCACGCGCGGCCTCAACACGGCCGTCGTGGAGGCCAGCGACTTTGCGGCCGGCACGTCCGGACGCTCCACCAAGCTCATCCACGGCGGCATCCGGTACCTGGAGACGGCCTTCATGAAGCTCGACTACGCGGCCTTCAAGCTCGTGAACGAGGCGCTGGAGGAGCGCTCGTTCTTCCTCTCGGCCGCGCCCTACATGAACCGCCCGCTGCCCATCATGATCCCCATCTACAAGTGGTGGGAGGTGCCGTATATGTGGGTGGGCGCCAAGGCCTACGACGTCGTGGCCGGCGGCAAACGCTTCGTGCCTGGCAGCTACTACATCAACGCAGAGGAGGCCATGTTCCAATTCCCCATGCTCCGCAAGGAGGGACTCAAGGGAGCGATCGTGTACTACGACGGACAGATGAACGACACGCGCATGAACGTGTCGATTGCGCTCACGGCCACGCAGAACGGCGCCACGGTGGCCAACTACGTCAAGGTGGTGAGTCTCATCAAGGACGACGAAGGCAAAGTGCGTGGCGCTCGTGTCAAGGACTCGATCACGGGCGAGGAGTGGGACGTCAAGGCCCATGCGGTTGTGAACGCTACGGGCCCATTCACGGACGCCATGCGTCAGATGGACGACCCCAAGAAGGAAAAGATCTGCGTCCCTGCTGCCGGTGTGCACACGGTGCTTCCTGACCACTTCAGCCCCAACCGCATGGGCCTCATTGTGCCCAAGACGAGCGACGGCCGCGTGCTCTTCTTCCTGCCGTGGGAGAACGGAACGCTCGCCGGCACGACGGACTCGCAGTCCGAGATCACGATGCTGCCGTCCCCCACGAAGCAGGAGGTGGACTTCATCATTGACGAGGCCAACCGCTACCTCGCCAAGGATGTGACGCGCAACGATGTCAAGTCTGCGTGGTCTGGCATCCGTCCGCTTGTCAAGGACCCGCGTCACGCTGACGGATCCACCGCCAAGATCTCCCGTGAACACGTCGTGGAGGTGTCAGACTCCAACATGGTGACGATTGCGGGCGGCAAGTGGACCACGTACCGTCGCATGGCGCAGGACGCGATTGACAAGCTGGTGGAGACGGTGCCCGAGATCCAGGCCAAGGCTTCGCCGTGCAAGACGCGCGACGTTGGCATCATTGGCGCTGACCGCATTGGCGAGGTGTGCAACAAGAAGTTCGACAAGATCACGGTCACTCTGCGTGAGAACTACAACCTGGACAAGGATGTTGCTGAGCACCTGATGCGCAACTACGGCACGCGCGCTCTGCAGGTTGCCGAGCTCGAGCAGAACGGCTTCTTGGACCGTAAGCGTAGCGACCACCCGCGCCGTCTGCACCCCAAGTACCCGTATCTGGAGGCTGAGGTCGTGTTCGCTGTCCGTCAGGAGTACGCGCTGAAGGCGACGGACATCCTGGGCCGCCGTATGCGTCTGGCCTTCATTGACAGCGGTGTGGGCATGGAGATGGCTCCCCGTGTGGTGCACATGATGGGCGAGCTGCTCGGATGGTCGAAGGCCCGCCGGGAGCAGGAGATCGCGGAGTGCAAGGAGTACCTGGAGACCATGCACAACTAAGTATTCTTCATGGCAGTCAGAGCCGTTGTTACGAGCACGGAGTTGAGCTGCTGTCGAAAAGGAAGGCAGCAACGATAAGCAGTATTTGTGCAGCAACCGGATATGCGTAACACGACGTGTAGATCATCCTTCATCCATGAATTGATTAGTTTAACGGGTACCAACGCTAGCGCCTGTGCACGGGTGAAGCTACCGATGATTGCAGTCGCTGCATTCTCCTCACTTTTGCGTCTGGCGAGAGAGGAGCAGGTATGGCGTCTCTGGTGTTGTACGGTGCCACCAAGTGCAGTAGCTCTCGAGCAAGTGTTGTGTTTTCAAGTTGTTTCTCCTCGCTCGTGATGGGGAACTTGAGAGTCTCAAGTTTTGAAGGGGAAGCACGACCCGTAGGGATCAATGGCGGTAGAATCACTCCACGTTGCTGGTCTCGAGTGCGTCGGTCTTCTTCGAGTCTTTCGTTGTCCTCCGTTCCATCTGCGAGACCGATGAGCATGTCGAGTCCGAATTGCACGAGCTGCTGGCTATTCCGTGGGTGTTTCATGACCAGAGCAATCAACGCTGCAAGCAGCGCCTCCACCACTTCTTCATTCTGTCGTTCCCGATCAAAGACACTAACAAGCAGCTGAACGCCGCCAAGTGCACCGACGAGATCCTGGTTGCGAACATTGTTCGTGACGGTATTTCGCAGCGCCCACAAGCAAGAAATACGCACTCGGCGCTCGATCTCAGCCGATGCTGTAGGTGAACTACCGGACATCGCGGTGGGGAATAAAGGCGACTGCTTCACGCAGATTTCAAGCAGTTTTTCGAGGCCGTGCTCGTTGCGAAGTCTGACTTGGGCACTTGGTCGTTTCCAGACCTCGTCAGCGATGGCATCGCTGATCATCGCCACGAGCGACGGGTTTGTGGCATCTGACAGCAGCGCGATCAACTTCTTCATATCAACGGACTCGAACGCTTGGCCAGATGAAATTCCGTGGTCTTGCTTGAGCTGGCGCACATCCGCCAGCAGTTCTAGCGCCTCGAGAGCAGGTTCACACAAGTCCTTGTTTATATGCCCACTGAGGTTCACTAGCGTGTCGATCCCATGCGGGATGTCTAGCATCTTCGTCTTGTTGGAGTCGTGGAGACACAGATTGATGACACCGAAGAGACCGTGCTGCTGTACATCAATTTGACCTGTTCGTCCACACAGACGAATGAAAATCTGCAAGCCGCTCAACGAGGCCGATGCGGCTGTGGTGAACTCCCCACTTCTAGCTTTGCTTCGATCGTCAGCAAGAATTGACGAGCCCATGCGTAAAGCGATAGGGTCGCTGTACGATAGCGAGCACAAGGCACGAGCAGAGTGCTCCAATGTGGCACCATCGGCGCTGAGTGCATTGCGAGCTAATATTTCCATCCAGTCTGTACGTGAGGCTACTAGTTCGCGGTTGGCGTCATTGTAGAACAGCGAGTTTGCCAGGATGCACAGTCCGTGCTCACGAATTTGCTGCGCGAGTTGTTCATCTTGCTGTTTGCGCTGGAGCTTAGCAGTCGGGTCTTCTGGTTGCATCTCATCGCCATCTTCTTCATCACCTTGCTGTTGGTTCGTTTCCAGTTGATTGAGAGAGACGCTGTTGCTATCGCCCAAGCCCAACGTACACAGTTGAAAGAGATGATCGATGTAGCGTGCAACGCGATACTGATTGTCTCGGTTCCAAGTGAGGTTTGCCAAAGCCCATGTGGCCTGGGCTACCATGGCCAAGTCTTCGGTACGTGCTGCGAGCAAAAAGAGCGCATCCATTCCGCTGGCTGCTCCTATCGCCGCTCGAATGGCATCATGCTGAGAAATACTGCCCAGCACAATCGCTCCATGAAACGCTACGTCGCGATTGCAAGACGCACACATGAGCACGAACGTAGCGACACTAGCGTATTTTGGAGGCTGATGATTTTGATCGTCGGTGTGTTGCTGCTGGTTGTCATGCTCGACATCTTTCCGAATTGACCCAACGACACTCGAGTATCCTGAAGGGTTTGCTTGCTGGTTGAGGATCATGTCGGCAATGCGGTAGGATCGCTGGTCACTTTCGCTGTCCTCCTTGTCGAGCAGAGTGATCGCGTTGGCAATCACTTGTGATGCGTACGTTTGTATGAGTTCGTACACATCCAAGTCAATGGCATCGTGAATTCTTGGTGAGTTGCAGAGTTTCGTAAGTGTTGAGATGCCACCAGACTCGACAATCGCTTGACAGGAGAGGACGTGGCCATGAGAGAGGTGCGAAAGTGTTTGCGTAGTTGCTAACGTCAAGTCCACATCAGCGTCAAGAGCGTCATTCGAACTGACAGCTTTATCACACAAGTGGAGCAGCAAAGGGATGCCACCTTGTGTGTAGATGGCCTGTTGGTTAAAGGCATTTCGAAATGCCAGGTTTGCAAGTGCCTGAACAGTGTGGCGGATAATTTGTGGGTCTTCGTCACAATTTGTGCCTGGTATGGGCTTCAAGGCCCCGACAAGTAACGCAATACTTCCCTCCATTCGGCCGACGATTGAAGTATTTCGTGAACTTCGCACGATTAAAGCAAGTGAGTGCAAGGCGTTGCGCTTTACCAGCACATCAGTCTCAGATGACTTGCACAGATCCAAAATGGTTTGCAGCACGTTGGATGAAAGCCCCATGTACTGCTGGTTGGCCATATTGGTGTCAGGAAACATTCTGTCATCAAACTGCTGCCACGTTTGAGTGAACAGTAGTTTCTTAGACTTGTCTTTGGAGCTCACATCGTGGTCAGTCTCCCCGGAGATATCGTCAATGGGCGTACTTGGGTCAGCTAACCAATTCATATCGCTAGCCACCTCCTCGGCAACAGCATCAAATGGTGTATCACTCGCTGACAATTTGCTCAGCACTGAATTGGATTGCGATTTCATCCACTGGAACCACTTCTGCTTCGCTTTCCATCCCAGTGATCGATCGGTAACATTGGCATTCCAAGACAATAGACCAAGAGCTCGAGCACAAATGGCTCGTACGCCCTGTTGGTTCGACTTTCGTGCCAGTACAGCCAACACGTCGATGCCTCCGTTTCCACGCAGTGCATCGTTGATCTCCCGAGTAGCTCCAGCAAGAATCGAGATACCATCGGCAAAAAAGCTGAACAACGAGTTGACATCCGTGAGAATTGTCTGGGCCGTCACGCGATGACGCCAATTGAGAAGACGCAAGCCTCGCTGAAGCTGTTTGTGTTGCTGCTGTTGTTTTGCCATATCCTTCTGCATGTTGATGAAATCCGTATGAGCTTCCTTGGCTGAGATTTTCATCGAGAGGTTCCACATCTCAATGTTGTTGATCTTCTTGATCTGAGCGGAGATGCGGAAGCGCATGTCGTTCACCTCGGCCGCTCGACGCTTCTCAAGTGACTGGTACGCCTTCAACAGTTCCTCATTGGCAACTCGCTGCGCGTGAAGCTCCCGTTTCGCTGCCGTCAACCAATGTGTCTGCATGTGAATTACTTCGTCAAGATGATTCAAACGAGTCTCGAGTTCCTTTCGTATGCAGTCATGCTCACGAATGAGTTGTTCACGATCTGAACGGAACCGGAGCTTCTCTTTCTCGAGGACATTTTTGTGCTCTTCCGTCTCGCTGCGGAGAGCTCTGATGACTTCTTGAGTCTGTAGACGAACTCGCTCGCTCGCTGCTTGGTAGTCACTCTGCAGTCGATGCATTTTACCGTTCAAATCGTCGACTTGGCCTTGCAATGCAGACTTGACTTTGGTCAATAACTTGATCTGACGTTGCAGTTTTTCCTGTTGTTCCTCATGCTGAGTCTGTAGCAAACCAAGCGTGTCTTCTTGTCGAGACAGCTGCATGCTGGTCATCCATTCTTCTGAAGTCGTGTCCTTAATGAAAGTTGTGGCTGCTAGTGCTCGCCAGCGATCTTCGCGGACGTAGCACATGAATAAGAACCGTCTCACTTGCTGTAAGAACTGGAGTTTGGTCTCAAATACGCGAGCATTTTCTTCGTATAGTTCAGGCTCTGCATCCTCGTCCACAGCATCATCGTCAGCTGTAGCTTCACGCTCGTCTTCTGGAGTCATTTTATGGTCATGATCTGTTTCAGCCTTCTCATGTTTCGACTCGTGGTCGCTGTGCATGAGCAGGTAAAGCCGCTCAATTGTCTGCCGGCAGCTCTGCAACTCGTCCACAAGAGTGAAGTTAAGATCCCAAAGCGCCTGCTTCTCAGCAAACAACTTTGTCTCTTCCTGTAGTTTTGCATCTGCATAATCGCAAGACCGGAGCTCAAGTGATACTAAAAGTGCTTTTGCCTCCTCTTCTTTCGCGTATCGAGCTTGCAGTTCTGCTTCTTGCTTTTCGAGAGACGAAACCAGTTTTTGAGATTGAGCTTCAAGCTCGATACGTTCCAGTGGATGAATGGCTTGCAATGGCAAAGCGTACGCATCTTCGAGCTGTTGCTGCAGCTCCTTCAGTCGGTCTCGCATTTGAAAAACAGACTCCTCGCGCGCTGCACGCTCCACCACAAATCGTGCTCGCTCCACTTGCGTTTGAGCTTGAAGTTCCCACATTCGTGTGTGAGCTTCCTTCTCTAAATCTCGGAGACGCTCGAAGAACGGGGCGTCTGCGTCTTCGTAAAGCGCTAAATCCACTGCAAGCTGCTTCTGTGACGTATTCAGCAGTGCTTGTCGATCCGATAGTTTGTTCAGCTTCGTGCCTCGAGTTCTTTCAGCTTTGTGCCATTGTCGCCATGCTAGTTCGGCATCTGTGAACGCCTTGAGTTCTCGCAGCTCCGATTCATCCATCTTCATACGAGTATCATCAACCTGAGATGTTGTAGCCTTAGCAGCGACCGGAGGAGCAGGTGAAGGTTCTGGTACAGCATTAACAGGAGAACCTAATTCATCCGTTGTCAATGAGCTCTCATCCGGAGTATCAGCTCCAATTGCTCCATCTGTCTCACTTGCAATCGCTTCTTCTTCGTTGTTTTCAGCCTCTTTGTCATCTTCTTCGTCATCAGAAAGAGGTTCTACCGTCAAAAATCTCACCGCAGCTCGTTCAAGTTCTTCTTCAGTGGGTCGTGGTTGTTCTGGAGATGGCAAAGCTGCTGCTTCCAGTTGAGCTATTGAAGCCTCGACCATGACAAGTCCTTCATCGACACTACGCTGCTGCTCCCGAATCTGGTCGCAGAGCTCTCGCAATTCCGTTGCTTTCGAAGCTGCTTCTTCATGACGTAAAGCGTTTTTCTCCAGCAGGTCGAACTCGAGTTTTTCAGCTTCTAGGACCCGAGACTCGACGTGCTTCATGTGCACGAATTCAGGTTCTAGTTGATGGCGCTCACGGACACGCGGGTCTCGCGTCAATGGCATTGACAGATACAGACGATCAACTCGCTGCGTGACTGCAAAGTCTCGGAGTTCCTGTTCAAACACTTGATCGTCCGCAGCGAGTGTGATACCTTTTTTGGCTACGGAGTCTCGTGCAAACACTGGCACGACGCTAGCTTTTCCCGTCGCAGCTTGTTGTGCTTTGCGCTGTTCGGCCTCGGCTTTGGCTTTTGCAGCAGCCTGCTCCTCTCGTTCAGCAATTCTTCGTTTGCGTTCGACAGCAATTACTGCAGCATCTTCCTCTTTCAACTGCTCTTGTTCGCGTTCGAAGAGCTCTCGAGTGGCAGTCAGCACTTCCATTGCAAGCGATCGCTGCTTGGCGGCACTTTGCTGCACCTCCGCTTTCAACTGTTCGAAGTGCTTCAACTCGTCTTCAAATCGCTCGCGTGCTGGCATTGGATCCATTGGTACATCGTCCTCTTCTCCTTCATCCTCTTCAGACTGGGATGGGTCATCATTATCATGCCTTGCATGGTCTTCATCACCACTATTCGTGCTGTCATTGTCATTTTCATGGTCGGACGAGTTCTTTGGTTGAGAGTTTCTCTGCAGAGCTTCAGGGTAGAAGTTTTCGAGCCCGTAGCTCTCTTTCCAGTCCATTGTGACCATATCCCATTCTGCCGGTGCTTCATACAGCATTGCAACTGGAGCATCCCACAAACTCACACCTGTCTGCGTGTTCGTGTAGTACGGCATTTGACCATCGCCATCCTCCGGGTTTTCTAGCAATACCAATTTCCAGTTTGAAACCTCAGCGAGCTTTTGACGTACACGCTCCCGTTCTACTCGTCGAGTCATTAGCGCTTCAAGACGTCTACGTTGCTGTTGATCAGACAGGTCCTTCACAAGCATCTCCGGTTCTGGAGTAGTTGCGTTTGACTTGCTTCGGTTTTCTATCGCCTTCTTCACTGGGACCAAAATCGTTGGGAGCGGGACAGTGTCGGGCCAGAGCTCTGCGATCCATTCCAGTTCCTCGGCACGTTCTTCATGTTCACGCCGCAGCTTTGCATGAACCAATTCTAACAGCGTTTGCAGGTTTTCTCGTTCCCGTTTGTTGTCTGCGATCAGTTGCTTGTGCTTGGCGAGCACTTGTTGGTGTTGCTGGAGAGCAATTTGCACTCGTTGTTCACACTCGACCACTCGATTATTCTGGCTCAGTAGCGTTTGTGAGAGCTTTTGCTGCAGCTCAGAGCATCCTTCGTCCAGGACTCGAGCAATTGCAGCTTCCAGAGCTGATACTTTGTGCTCTGGTTCCTCATTTTCA
>KV742772.1:2936-13021 GCA_000468175.2 Phytophthora cryptogea
GTTAACCGTACAGACAGGTTCGTTGAGATAGATTGACCATAGAGATAGATTGACCATAGATTGACCCAACTAACTGTGTGATGGCAAGCGACTAACGTTGACTGTTGTTGACAATTCAGTTGCAAATTTTCTCCAGTCTGCAGACCACCAGATATGCAGGACAGTGAGTTGATCAACACCGTTTTTCGCTTCAAGCACAAGGCGCCATGTGATCGCCAGGAGGAGTCTCTCTGCATGGCTCTAGTAGAGAAGTTCTCTGACTTTGTGGCTGAACTAGAGCCAATTCACGTGGAAGGGTTCTTATGTGGTCGACTGGACCCCTCGCAGACGATCGCGTTGTTCCAGCCGCAAAGTTCTCTATTCATGAAGCGGACAGTTTGAAAGAAGTGTGTCGTCGCCTTTCAGCTTCGTCCGATGATAATCATAAGAGAGGAGATGTGTGGTACGATCCGTGGCTGCCCAAGTACGGCTGCGTCATTCAACGCACAAAAGTGAACGCTGCTGTAGTGAAGCTGGAAGTCATTTTCGTTGATGGATGGGAGCGATCGCTGCATTTCTTGTCGAGCGGCGAGTGCATTCACAGCTCCGTCCCGACCTCGCATCGTGTTTTGCATTGTGCAGATCTGAAAAAAGTGTTGGAGTCGGATTTTGACAAAGCGTTTGATAGTGAGATGCAAGAAGCCCAACAGAACTCAAGCGCCAAGCGAAGTGCAGCGACGAAGGAGTTGGGGCATCAGAAGACACCGCAGTTCGTTGCTGCCGTAGTGCGCCGTGCCGCTGCGCGGGTGATGAAAAGCTCTGGCACTACTGCAAGGGCTTCTAACATTTTGTTCCTTCCGAGAGGAGGCACGACGGATGTGGGTCTACACACTGGCGGACGACCTCGAGACACGTGCTGGCCACTTGTTCAGGCGGTTGTGAAGCAGAATCTCTGTTGCGGACGGGGGTTGTTTCAAAAGGCAATGGCGAGTTTTAAGCTGAGTTTGGTGCAGGCGGCAGTGCGAGAAACTGCGCGTGTTGTTAGCCGCGATGGTAGTGTGAAGTTTTCTTGTGATCTCGTGGACGACGTATTTTTCATGCTGCAAGTTGTTATCCTGAATATCGTGAAACTCGTGGACAGCGGGTACGACGTCAAGGCTTTGCAAGTGCATTGCTCAACGTTGCGTCGCAGCATTGAATCGCTTGTGAACAGAATTAACCAACGTATGGCAAATCGATATGTATTGCCGGACGTGAAACCACTGCAGCAACTCGGTCCTCTTTCTTGCAGCGTTGAAATCGCCTTACCAGACCAAAATTGTTCAAACGGCGATGAAGATTACACAAAGTGTCGATCTCGTGCATTGATGAATCTGAGTGGGTGTGGGTTCCTTGATAGCACTACGTGTAGTCTGAGGGCGCTGCTTGAATGGGAGAAGACGAATGGTGCCCCGGAATCGTACAAGTGTATCCTACGGCTGCGAACGATCGAAGTGCACTTGTTCAAAAGGTCTGATGATCTAAACAGTGAAGAAATGTTTGTCCATCCACTCGACGACGATGAAATGTTCGTGGAACAAATGCAGTCACTGGTTACTGTATACCAGAGATCCGCTAGAGAATGGCGGCAACTTCATCGGACATTTTGTTTAACTGTGGAGCAGCGGAGTCGTGAGATGCTAGTGATGTGGATTGCGTTTTGCTTGGTTCACCAGACGTGCCGCGACGAAGTAACTTTGTGTTCCGAGTACAATATAGCACTCAACTGGGAGGACCTGAAAGTGGCTGTATTGTGTGATCGCGCTGCGATAACAGCTCTCCAGAATGTCGTTCACTACATCCGTCGATGGAATAAAACGACTAGCCGAGGCCCATTATTCCATTTGACCGTGCAAGAGCCAACGTTTGAATTTGCTCGAAGGTATGGTCTGCACAGCACTGGAATGAATACAATTTACGATTGCGAACTCGAAATATGGGAAGCACATGTGCAGAGCAAATGGAAAATTATTGAGGGGAAAAAAAGAGAAGCTGTGGAATTTCGCGCAGAGATCGCCCGTCAAAACCGCAAACTAGAAGTGAAAGAGAGCGAGCTTGAGGAGGAACAAGAACGCATCAATCAACTGCACCCGTACGCGTATAATCATGGCAGTCGTGCTAGAACACAGTTGAGGCGAGAGATTCGCCAAATCAACTACTCGATACAGCAATTTGAAACGTCTCTGGCCAAGACAGTCGCTGTTCCTGCATTTCCGATTCGACCACTTCCTCCGTCGAAAGACGACGCGATGCAAGTGATTTTTCTTCTGAATATGCCAAGAAATCTCGAGATTTTGGGTAACTTGTGTTTGACCGCACAGCGTAGCCTCATGCCAACCGAGCCAACATCGGAAATGACGACATTACCCAAACTTGACCCCACGACGTGGACAGACTTTTATTCCCAGCGTGCCCCATCCCAAGTATTTCACAAGGTTCCCAAAGTATTTGAGGTGAGTCCTCGTCCTTTCGATCTCCCGCGGTTTCATGGCCCAAGCAATGTGGACAAACTGCACAGTCTTGACCAGTATACGGAGGAATGTATTTGGGATCCTACCTTAATCGGATCCAGATTGACATGGGTAGATGAATCCGGGGTGAAACTAAATCCTTTCAACACTTCGGGTGCCAAACTTGAGGACGGCTTTATCGAAAAGTTACCCCTGAAATTCCATCAACTCCAATGGATGAATATTTGGCCTGGCGAAGACGAAACGAGAGGAAACATGGTTTATGCCAACCTATGTCAGAAACCAGACGGGCTCGGTAAAACTTCATTTATTGCGCTGGGATCTCTGCGCGCGTATCCCAACCAGCAATACCGAAAGTTGTTGTGTGCCCTACTTGATGACGTTTTGCCTTGGGCAGATCCTTGCGTGGAAATTATCGTCCGCCAAGCCCTATATCAAGTAGGGGATCTCACGGACGAGACTAAACCTCAATTATTGTGGAAAACGGACATGTTGCTAGCCAAAGACGGTCTTAAGACGTTTTGTGAGGCTCTAACCGCGATTGCGGTCAAACTGGAACAAACGCCGCGTAATTTTGAATCCGTTCCGCTGCTCAGTGAGTTGGCAGGTTATCTACTCCAGTTTACGATAAAAGCTGCGCCTATTGTGAAGCAGTTTGCTAGAATGGCGCGACACTGGGCGGAGAATGAAAAGGATGCGCGACAGAAGGAACAGAATGCTGAGGGTCGTCAAAAGGAGTGCATTCTGTACGGCTACGCGTTCTTGTCCTATGCGCTGGGGTCATGGGACGATGAAATGACTCAGGAAGCGTGCGAGCTCATTGTATTGTATCGGAATTCGCGTTATTGTGCCAGCGTGAATTCGCTCCCTACGTCAGAAATGGCTCGTGTGGAGAGCAGAATCTTCGAGGTAATGGCTCGACGAATTCGAGAGATTATCGCTTACATCACGAAAGCTGGCGTTGATAAAGTGCTTACAGGATTGATGCGCTTGGTTAACGAGACTGCCCCAGCATATCTCATTTGGAAACCAATTGTTGAGAAGCCATTTGGCTGTGAAGAATTTGGTTGCTGCTTTGAGGCATTCGAGGAAACCACACACGTTCATTACGCTGTCAATCTGCTCACAGGTTGCGTATTGACGGATGGATATACACCTGGCGGACTTCCAAACAGCATTCGACGACATTCAAGGTTTGGCGACTTGTTTGGTCACTGCAACTTTGAAGTTTTCAACCAAAATGGTGTTCTGCGAACTGAGCAGAAGTACTTTGGTCGAATTTACGATTTTGAGCTTGAACCAGACGGAGAGCTCGTCGTCCGGGAGCTTACAACAGACACTTCCGGGACTATTACAAGTACGCTCCTTTTGCGTTCGTTAGCCTGGATTGAGAAGTTTGGCAAGTTGTTTCCGTATCGGCTGAAGACGTTGTACTCTCATTGGTATTGGGTAGAGAAAAAATGTGTTATTTTTCGCCCAAAGACAGCAAAAGACCGGGAGGTATTTCTCGTTCTTGCTATTGACAAAGCTGACCACTTTCATTGTTTCAAAGTACCATTCAGTGACACAAAGCGTTCGTACGAAGGGATACTGAATTGTCTGAGCTCTTATGATCGGTTTGTTCAGAGCGATGAATTGCTTGTCAATCTTCTGAATGTGTTGAGCAAATTCGAGAAGGAAAGTTACGTTCATGTTCTACGGTCGGCAAACGAGATTCTAAAGATTGAGTTACCACGGTTCAAGCTCACATTCATTTTAAATGATGATATGCAACTGGAGTCGGAGGAGCACAAGGGGTATCTCTTGGCGACGAAGCAGCAGTTTAATGACTTTCTGCCTCGGTTCAGTCGATATCTAGTCCTCAAGCTGCGTGACCGATCGGACACATCACGACCTGAACTCCGCATGTTGCTTCCCGTTGGTTCAGTTGAATGTGTTGGAAGTATGATCGATATTAGTTTACCGACTCAGCCAGATAGCCAAATTGATGTCGCTTGCTTTGATGAGCACCGACGTTTGAAAGTATTCGAGACAGAGACAATTGGCGCTAGACTACAAATGGCGGCTATCTGTTCTTGCGCAGGAACTAACGTGCCTAGCAAGCGATTGCAGATGACCGGGGCCGAGGCAGCACTGCAAATGCTGCGAGCTTGTCGATCAAGCCGGCCATTTACTTCTTCGGAAAAGGATCTTTTAGTGGAAATATGCACGCTGGGCTATCGCGAGCCAGCAGTGAAAATTATGGCGATTTCTCTTCTGGACGAAGCAAACCGCCTGGCTTTTTTGTTTGGGGAAGCTCAAATGATCGACCAAGGTGTGGGCTGTTCCGATGAGAAATCGGAGTACGCAGATATGTGTGTGGCACCGATCCAGAGAAATCCTTTGCGCTCTTCGTTTCAAAGGGATGAGGAGACAAGAATGTTTGGTCAGGTGCAGCATTATGACTTGCTTGTACCTGTTGAAGAAACTGTAGCATTGGACTGCCCTTCTGTGCAAGACAACTACGTGAAGGAAGTTGAGATGAAGCTTGGTGATTTCGTGGGATTCATGAAAGTGACAACAAAAGAGCCACAACTCCCATTGAACTGCAGTATTGATAACGCTATGAGCATGTCTATGATGGCGGAGCTGGAAGTTAGTTGGCACCGTCACCACTTGCAACCTGAAAGATTGCTGAAAGCGTCTCCTGTTGAACTGCTTGAATCGTTTAAAGGCTTATTAGCGGATGTTTCTTCTCATCGGCGCGCAATGGAAGAGTACGTGCTGGATTCAATTGGGAAGGCGACAAACTGCACTCGTGACCACCTACTAGGGCTAGCCAACTATTTACCGAGGTTGACTATGAGTGATATTGTGCGTTGTGCTTTCAACGAGGAAACTCTCCATACTCTGGCGCCAAAGTTAAGTGCAAAAGCAAGGCTGCAACTTAAGACTTCTATCATTCGCTTCATGGAACTTTGTGTGCTGGAAGACAAAATGGAGAGAATTGTTAAGATTGGCAAGCATAGCCTCGAGCTGGCGGATGCTCAATTGCTAGGAGAGCTCGTGAATAGGAGACAATGGAGAGCAGAGGAGTACCCGTACTGGTTGGCATTCGAGGTGGAAGGAAGACTACAGATTCGACACGAACAATATGTGATCGCACAGCATCTCATTAATCAGCCAGGAACCGTTTGTCAGCTGAACATGGGTTGTGGCAAGACACGAGTGATTCTGCCGATGTTGTTTCTGCACTTTACGCAAAGCCAATGCCCTCGAGTTGTTCGTGCACATTTCTTGGGTCCACTACTGAGCGAGGCGAGACAATTTATGCACCGATATTTGTCGGCAACCAACGCCCGCCTTGGTATTTTCGAGCAGCCCTTCCACCGACAAATTGAGCTGAATACGGAGAATCTCGAGCTGATTCGTGACTCTCTTTACGAGTTGAAACTTTTCGGTGGCATTCAGATTGTAGCTCCCGAACACCGAATGTCGCTCGAGTTAAAACGTTTGGAGTTAGATTTTGATGAGCCCGTCGTCGAAATGCTCGATGACATTCTCGAGAGTGATCAGTTTGTCGATGTTCTGGATGAATGTGATGCTCTTTTGCACCACAAATACCATTTAGTGTATGCAGCAGGCGAACCAGCTGATCTTTGCAACGGAGTGGAGAGGTGGAGAGCTGCACAAGCTCTCATGCGAGTCATAGCTAGCAAACGTCTGGGCGCTCGAGTCGCCAAAGTTCTCCAAGCTTCTCATGTTTCTTGCAGCTCGCCAGACTACGCAACACGCTTGGGTGCGTTCGATGGAACACGCCTCAATGCTGTTGTCAAAAGCACAGCGGCACTCCGCAACCATCTAAAAGCAGTGCTAGTGCTAGATTTGATTGCCAACGCACCATTCGAGTTATTGTGGCTGAATGAATTGGGGCAGGGGAACGCTCGTAAGTCTCTAGTTTTGGCGTTGACCGACCCAAGTGTTAGCCTGCAAGAAGCGCTTGGTGACCACGTGCAAAAATTTACGCCGTATGTATCCCAGTTGCTAGCGTTACGAGGATTGATAGCGTTTGGAGTCTTGGAGCACTGCCTGGAAAAACGGTATCGCGTAGACTTTGGGCTTCCTCACCCTGGTACGCGACCGAAAAAGGTGGCGATTCCGTACCGTGCTGCTGATGTTCCGTCCGAGCGGTCTGAATTCAGCCACCCTGATGTGTGCATTATGCTCACATTGGTGGGGTATTATCATGGTGGACTCAACGACAGTGAGGTCCGAACTACGTTTGGCATGCTACTGCGCTTGGATATTTCGGAGCAGCAACAACTGTACATGCAGTGGTATGCTAGTGTGAAAAATGGTTTGGACTACGAAGACCAAAAGGTTCTGAGTGATGTACGCCATTTAAGTTTGACCGATGCTCGTCAGCTTACCATCCTCTGTCGCGTCTACAAATATTGTATGGAAGCGATCAACTTCTACCTGAACACGTGCGTCTTCCCGAAGGATACTCAGCAGTACCCACAAAGGTTATCAAGAACGGCCTGGAATCTCGCAGCAGGAGATAAGAACATCGGATTCTCGGGTACTAACGATAACCACCGACTGCTTCCACTCTCAGTGACGCAGCGTGAGCCCGACGAGCCGTTTTTGCTTGGTACAAACGGCAAAATGATCGACAAGATTTTGCAGTTGACGCACGGCTACGAGGTCATTCGTCCCAGCCCCAGAAACTCGCAGATTCCGTGGCAAAGTGTATTACTATTCTCGATGGAAAAGGGTGCGCAAGCTCTAATTGATACCGGCGCTCTCCTAGCGGGGGTTTCAAACAGGTATGCAGCAGACTATCTTCTTGAACAACCAAATTTTGGCTTCGCTGGTGTAACTTATTACGATAGCCGTGAAGAGCACAACTGCTGGATGATTGCCGAGAAAACTCAACAAGTGAAAGTACCATTGAAAAAGGCGGCCATGCTCGAAAAGGAGACGTTTGTGATATTCGACGAAGCTCGTTCAAGAGGTTCCGACATGAAGCTTCCAACAGATGCATCGGCGGTGCTAACACTGGGACCGAAACTCACCAAGGACAAATTGATGCAAGGTGCTGGTCGAATGAGGCTACTTGGATGTAATCAAACGCTTTGGATTGCTAGTTTTGATGAAATCGCCCAGAGTATTCTGCAAGCAAATGATGAGGATGATATGTCTTGTTTGAATGAAATTCATGTGCTCAATTGGGTCATGGATAACACGAAAGATGAGTCTGTACGCGGGCTGCTCGAGTGGGCAGGCAACGGTATCCACTATCGTAAAACTCGGTGCAATCCCTCTGCAGAGCTTGTCGATGAGAACTGGTCGCTGGAAAAGCTGTACGAAGACAAAATCATTGTGGATAAAATCTCTCAAATTATTGAAGCAAAGGCTCGGTTGGGGTTTGAACGCATCGACGATGGGTTGGTGAGTCAAATCTGCAGTAGAGGTTTTACGTACGGACTTGAAGATGAGGTCTGTATCACCGCACACACTGATGAGTGCGAGCGAGAGCTGCAGGTGGAAGAAGAAACGGAACATGAACGAGTACTCGAAATCGCTCAGTATATACCAGCAAAGGAGCAAACATGGGACTACTCTGCAATTTTGAAAGTGTCTTCTGTGGACGCGCTTCAGAGGTATGTGTCAGTGCTTACGATGGTAAACTACATGCGTATGCTCACAACGTCGAGAGAGTTAGCGAACGTGGCTTGGGGTAAAGCTCAAGTATTCGCGACGGAGAATTTCGCTTCGACCATTTTGACACGAACAAGAGTAACTAGCGTCAATGAATTCATGCGAGTGAGTGGTGCTGATGTTCAACAATGGCCAAGTCTTGCTGGTATCGGAATGTGAGGCGGACCATATTCTGGAGCTACTATGGGATTCAGAAGCCTGCAGCTTTCGATTTGTGAACTTAGCTTTCGCATGTGAATTCGTTGGTCACCTTAGCGTGCAACCCAACCTTCACAACGTGTACATGACGCTGGGCTCTCATCCTAATGGAAATCTGCCGCTACTGTCGACTTTTGCTTTGCACATGTACAACGGTGAGACGATGCTTCGGAAATACCAAGAAGAAGTTGCTGAGTCCTGGTTCCGTGAATTGCTTCGTCCGTTGGCTCAGCGAGAGACAACGTTGAGCAACTTTGTGAAGTCGCGAGGCAATAGTCATAAATGGACGCGTTCGTTCCTGCATGAACTCTGCTGTCGCATGGATCTCGAGGACTGTAGTAACTAAATGAATCAGTCCGTCCAATTTCAATTCTGAAGTTACGAATCGGTTGATGGCAACGTTCCTTACTGCGGGTACTGATCGTGTTGGCAAAGCGCTGATCCTTCTCCAGTCTACAGAAGTACCAGCTCATCCAACAACGCCAAACAAGTCGTTCCAAGGGAATATATATATATTTTTTTAAATTGAAGGCTAAGATTTCTTTAGTTTGCCAGGTTACAACAAGTCCAACGATTCCCGTTCATGTCTGCAGGACCGTGGTTGAGTTAAATCACTTCAGCCTCCGAAAGACTACGATGAAAGAGCTCCATTTTGTCGTCCAGGGACACATCTGACCAAAAATCTGGGAAGTCGTATGATGTATGGATCCAACCTTTGTTCAAGGCAACAATGCGTGCCAGTCTTGCCTGAAAGTTCAAACATCGATAGAATGGTCGCTCTACCCCATTTAATGTCAGAGCGCTGCCATCCACGTCACCGAATGTTGTACTCACATCAAACTGGCACGGATCTTCAGTCAACGACATGCTGTCGAGGAGCTCAGTTTTCTGTGCCTCATCGATCACTTTTTTTCTGTGTGGTCTTCGATATCAATGAGACGGGTGTCCCGGATGCCTTCGTCAAAAAGCTTTAAACGGAAGACGTCGATGTCATCACGAATGAAGCTGATCTGGAAATGGTCGAACGCGTATCCTAACGGCTTAAACAGCAACAGACCGTTCTTCATGTCATCAATATCCGATATTTGCATCAGCATAAGTGACACACATTCGTTGCTGCGTCAGAACAAATGTGACTCTATCACGAGTGGCTTGGGAAAAGCGACGTCGAGTAGCATACATCGCACTCAAGTCTCATTTTCGGCGATAGCATCCATAAAAGTTGCACAGCTTGTCCTTGAAATTTTTCTTTCGGGAAGTCCTAGCCACCAGCACGTGAACTTTGCCCCCATCCGGTCCAAAATTCTTTCGGAAGTATTTGTCATCGTTGATACACAACGTGTCATCCATCAGCTCAAAACCTTGCAAGTTTCCATCTCGATCCAGCGTCAAAGCTGCCACGCCCGTCCCCTTCAGCCACTTGCCGTCCGTCTTCTTCGATAGAAAGAGCTGCATGTCCGACTGAATGGCGCTACTGAATTTATCGCCATGTTCAAACCTAGCTTTAATTTTCTCCCAGGTCGCGGCCTGCAACCTCCAGACCTGTGACTTATCATCGATGTCCACGCCAAACATTCCGCTGTAACCCAGAAACGCACAGGTCAGCGCAAGAAGCACCATCTCTTCTTAAACCGGCAGATCATTTTATGAGCAAGAATGGAGATAATGTCTGGCGTACTTCAGCGGATATGACGG
>AUWJ02024453.1:0-15484 GCA_000468175.2 Phytophthora cryptogea
TGCGGCACGAAGAGCTGCTCCAGCACGAGGTAGTCGAAGTCACCGGGGACTTCCGTCTTGGCGAGGCACGCTGCGTCCTTGGTCAGACACGTCTTGGACGGCGCCGAGCAAATGTCCACGCACTGGTTCGTGGGGTCCGAAGCGAGCCAGCCACCTGCGTAGTTGGTGGCAGCGGCACTCGAGGCCTGGAAGTCGGCAGCCAGAAGAGTGGAGGCGAGGAGGGCAGTGGCGAAGTTAGCGAACATGGCGATGGAGACTGGAGACGACTTGTGCTGGAGACGGCAAATTGCGTTGTGAATCAACAAGAATCAACAAGTGATGCACTGAGGTCTTGCAGGACGGGACAGCAGACGGCGCCTTGATCGGGGCCTTGGACATGACGCAAATCCCGACCATGGTGCACTGTCCAAGACGCTCGGTGTCGAGTTGTCGGGAGCAACTCACGCAGGCAGTAACGTGTCGCCGTCGCATGCTGGACGGCACATCTGGTGTTGTGGTCACTGGAGTGGCACTTGTTAGTCGACGGTCTCCGATCCATTCCATTGAACCGCACCGGGAGGGCAATGGAGTCCATCTGCTGTCGATGCGTGAAGCCACCCTTTCTATCAGGCTCACGTCAACAACACTCGTGCTTGCAGTTTGGTCAAGCTGCTTCAAGCAAGTCTTCTGCTCGACCGGTTTGTTTATTGTCGATAGAGTCTGGAAACGAAGCAGCTCTGAGTCAGGAGCAGGTTGATCAGCGCACCGGCGAGTTCATCAATCTAGCTCAACATTTGTAGTTTACGTTGTACTTTCAAGTATACGAACGAAGTATTAATACATGTATAATGTATCCACTGATGTAGTTGGGTATTCGAGTCCACGTGCATGCATGCATGCATGATGCTTGCTGGCTGTGCAGAGTCAAGGAGGCCTCACTTTTAATTGTTGATAAAGGTGCACGCGTATAGGGAGGTGTCGAGTTGTCGACAAGTTGACTTTTCAATGACAACCGTGACAAGTTTTCGCCTTCACAGTGCAAAGAAATGTATTGTTTGGTTTTAGGCATCCGAGATATTCGAGACGAAAAAGTCGTCGAGTGCTATCCTTGTTGATCCGAGACGTGTGAGTGATCTCAGAGAATTAACATGCATGAACTTGGCACGAAGCCCAGCTCGGAAATGAATGAAACATGCAATGCGAGCTGCCAAACAAAGCAACTTGCGGAGAACCGCTGTTTAACCCTCGTTGGCACGCACGTAGCGCAGAGCTTCGAGGCGGTCGGCGAGGGGCTTGTGCGAGCGCTCGATGAACAGCATCTTGATATCCTTGCCGACGTGGTCGTACTCCGCCGTGAACTCGCGCTTGTCAGCGTTCTTGCCTTCTTCGATATGGTAGTAGGCGCAGTCAAGCGGAGGTGCGATCGTGCCACGCGCGCGTGCGATATGATCGTGGGCGCGCACAGTACACCGTTTAATCTTGTACGACGGGTTGTACCAGCACATCTCTTCGAACGAGTGCGACTTGATGCACTTGCTGTTGGAGCACTTGGAGCCACGCGCGCAATACATCCGCTTGTCGCGGGCCTCATCCATCCAGTCCCAGGTGACGCCGGTGTCGACGTGCACGCACACACAGCTTTCGTCTTCCTGGATTTGACTTCCCCAGTAATGAGACGGCTGACGGCAAATTAAGCGCTTGTACAACGGATTGTACGCCATGACTTCAATATATGTGTGTGATAGCGGACAAGTCGGGTCGTGTCCTGGCAGCAGCGGGCACAACGTCGCCTTGGGCAATTCATCCATATGATTAAGCATGCGAGCAAACATGGCCTTGCGGACGCGGTCGCTTTCCTTGGGCAACTCGGTAGGTCGATCGTGATAGAACGTGAATGTAGGCACGAGCGCCAGCATTAATTGAGTTGGCACATCCGATTGCTTCATGGCGAATCCACTTGACGAAACCTGCACCAATCTCTTCTGCGGACTCTCAGCACTAGGAGGCAGTGGCGGTTGCGATGAACTCTTCATTGGGCTTTCAGCTCTCAGCGGATGCGGCGATCGATGCTGTGGGCTATCGTAGCCAGGAGGAAGAGGCGGCTGTGTTGATAGCTTCAGCGGACTGCCAGTGTTTGGTGGCAGCGGTGGCTGCGACCAAACTCCGTTGCTATTGTCACTGTATCCAGGAGGCAAGGGTGGTTGTTGACTTGAATTGCTGCTTGTACTACCAATAGAGCCAAGCCGCGATAAAGATGGCATTTGGGTAGAGCTGCCGATCAAACCATCTAAGTTCAAGCTGTTCAAATTCAGACGGCTTGAATTCAAACTGCTCGAGCTCTTCAAGCTCAATCCACTTGAGTTATCCAGATTCAAACTGTTGGAACCATTGAGATTCAAACCGCTCGAAATGCTTAAGTTCAAATTGTCTGAACCATTTAAGCCTTGCGGTCCTGGAGGCAAGGGTGGCGCCTGGCCAGAAAGACTAAAGCTGTCGTTGCTGAATCCTGGGGGCAGCGACGACGACCGATTAGCTAGAGTGCCTTGGAATGTAGGCGGCGACGCGGCCGCGTTGACGTTAAACCCATTGTTGTTCATAAGTTGGATAATGAAATCGAACGGCGTCTGGTCGCTGCTGGTATTGTTCGCAGCTTGACGGAGTTGGGCCAGCATGGCCATATCCACCGTCGAATTGCCATTCATGGATAAATTCAAGTCGCTCGGTAGCGGCGGCGACGTGGATACATTAAACTCGAGCGCAAGCGTGGGCATCCCGGCGCCAATGGCACTAAAGCACCCGCAGAGTTCTAAAATTTCGTTCTCGGACAGCAACGTGGCGTCATGGGAGCGTGCGTTGCCAATGGCGCGCACCCCAAAGCACGCCCAGCGGACGCGGTGCACGAGATTAACCAAGTCGTCGTTCGAGCCTGCTCTGTCGAACAGCGCTTCGTAAAAGTCTTCGATACGATTATTAAGCCTCGTGCCGCGCGTCATGGGGATCTTGAGGTGCTCCATGTACACGGCCAGCAGCGCCTCAAAGTCACTGCGGAAGGCGTTGCCCTGGCCCGTCTCCAAGTGGCTGCGTAGCTTGCAAATGTACTCGAGCGCTTGGCTTTTCTTGCTCTCGTCGCCGATCCAGCTCACAAGTCCGCCGTTCCTGTCCACGTCCAGTGTCCGCTGCATGAGCTCCTGGACGAGCGACGGCTGCGTGCGCGACACTTCGTCCCGCAGCGCGTCCACCGCCTGGCGATGGCGCTGCTCCACTTGCGTCTGGATGGCGCTGAGCATCTCGCTCTGCTTCTTCATGGCCTTGTCCACGGCCTTGTCGATGGCCATGAGCAGCAGGCCGCGCTGCTTGCTCTCGAAGTCACTCAGGAGGTCGCCCATGGCCAAGGCCAAGGGCGCTGCCCCGCCGCCGCTGCCGTCGCTGCTCACGGATGCCATCGCTTCTTCTGGTGTTTTGCTCCCTGTAATTTGAAACCAAAAGTGCGATTTGAATGGTCGAAACGGCAGCCCCAAATCACAAATTCGCCCACAGATGGATTTTGGGTTCCTTCCTTTACGTAGGATGGGATTGCTGTCTGCACTTGAAACGTCGAATGTTGGAAAGGAACGAGTGGATTTGCATCTCCAAGAGCAGTTTTGACAGTGAGAACCAAACTTTTTACTTGCCAGTTGGAGCGGAACAAAAGCTGCAGAAGATGAACATGAAATGGAGCGTTCGTCACGAGTGGAGGCAAGTTACATGACGAACTACTGGGACTGGGACTCGTTTCTCGTGGTTGGGAAGTCAGCGCTCTCTGGTCGCACCCGTAGGTTTGGCTAGCGGTATTGGTGCCGGCGCATTTAACTGTTGATATAACAACACGGTTAGATAGTTTGTTGCATCGCCTTGGATTCATGGCCGAAGATGTTACCGCTACGAGTTCACTCGCAAATGCACAAAGAAGTCTTCCATTGCGAACGACTTCAGCGAGTTTGCTGCACAGTCAATGCTGTTCCCAAGATCGGCAATGCGTGTTTCACATGACGAGACACGGAGCGATTCTTTAGTGTGCTCGGCGACTATCAAGACAAGTTTTAACAGCGGGTGAGTGGCTGGGCAATCGTCCTTGCAATGAGTTTTTTTACTACAAGAACTTGCCGATTGGGGACTACCGGTACATGTATATTGAACAGGCAACTTCGGCAATCCAACAGCAACCGGAGCGTTGAAAACTGTTGTTTTCGCATTGTCGCGGCACCTCCCGAGAGCTGCATACGCAAATTCCGCCCTTTGCACTGTCCAATCTACTTGACGTCGGCTATGGTGTACCGGTAGACGTAAGAGCGGATCCAAAGCCACTGGTAGGATAAAGTTCATACGCACCAATCTTATCATTTGCAACAAGCTCCATCGATCCTAGCCATTCGTGAGTCAACGAAGTGTTTAAGCTAGAGGGTATCGAAATGCACATGTGGTTCCTCGCACAATGAACCAAGCTGGGATCAATGCCAACCGATGGTTGTCATGTAGCGTAGGTAGTGAGCAATAGAGTATCACGTAAAGAGAGGTGATGATGCCAAGCGTCAAGTTGTCGCCCTAATGCCTCTGCGACGGACACCATACACCTGATGCATGCAACAAATGACAAGTTTTCGCGCAAACATCCGAGAGTATCTGAGGTAAGCGACTGACGAGAACTCCTCGTCCTCGCCTCGTCCTTGCGTGATGCGTGTCACGGGCTTCTCGCGGCGGAAACCATAGACAGGAAACGCTGGGGCATTTCGACAGGAGACAACCGGACAACGCGGTTGATCACGGTTCACGCGCTTGCAGAGGGCTGGTCTGTCGCTTCAAGGACCGCCACCCGCGTCTCCATGCTTGAGCCATGAGCGCCAACGCATGCTACAGGTAGCGAAAGATTCACGCTGCACACGGAGACGCTCACATCGCAATTTGCCTCTTGGCGATCACTTCACTCGAGAACTTGACACCCGGCACTCACGATGCTCGCTAACTTCGCCACCGCCATCCTCGCCTCCACTCTGCTGGCTGCCGACTTCCAGGCCACGACTGCCACCGCCACCAACTACGCTGGTGGTTGGTCCACTACGAACCCGACTTCCGAGTGCGTGGACATTTGCTCGGCGCCGTCCAAGACGTGTCTGACCAAGGACGCWGCCTGCGTTGCCAAGACCGAGACGCCCGGTGACTTCGACTACCTCGTGCTGGAGCAGCTCTTCRTGCCGCAGTTCTGCCGCGACCTGCTCAAGGGTGTCGACTCAACCATCTCGCACCAGAACGTCGACGTCTACCCGAACGGCACGGCGTGCGTCGAAAGTCGAGTGAAGAGCGAGCTCACGATCCACGGAATGTGGCCCAACTACAACGACGGCTACGTGAGCTGCTGCAACCCCAACTCTACGGTCAGCAACCAGCCTTACGACGCCGCCGAGTTCGCGCTTCTTGAGAGCGACCTGCTCGCCACGATGGGCGAGAAGTGGATTGACGCCACGCAGGAATCAACGTACGACACGCTGTGCGGGATCTACGACCACGAGTTCCAGAAGCACGGCCTGTGCTACCACGCCGAGGGCGACGACTACATTTCGGCCGCCGTCACATACTTCACCGCAACGTTGAACACAGCGGAGCGTCTGAGCTTGGCCACCGAGCAGATCAACAAATGGGCTGCACAGAAAAACCCGCAGACGACTCTGGCGGAGATCGAGGCGCTGTACGACCACGACATCATTGTGCTGTGCTCGTCCGTGGACGGCAACAATAGCCTCTCGTCGATACGCACTTGTTACGACAAGCCCACGAACATCACGAGTGAGGGGCCGACCACGCAAAGCAATTGCGCGACCATCACCGCTTCGTCGCCGTTCAAGCTCTGCTCAGGCGACTACCCGATCCAGCTGACAGCGTACACGGCTCCGTCCTCGTCTTCTTCCTCCACGACATCTGCGCCGACTGCCACAGCCACGACTGTCCCCGCTACAACTGCACCTGCCACCACCACGCCGGTCACGACCACTGCAGCCCCCACTTCGGCTCCGATCCAGCCGCACCCAGCGCGTACGCAGCCATTTTGCCAGCTCTTCAACCAACGAGGATTCTGCGGTCTGCTCTGGTTCTGCGAGTGGAGCGCCGACGCCAACAAGTGCAACGGCCGCCTCTAAGTATCGGTTAGCAATCCTAGCAAGAAAGGCAACTTTCAGTCACAAAAGTGATGGGCATCAAAAATAGACCTACCTAAATCACATATCGTCACAAATACCAATTTGCAAAATATGACCCACAGCACGCCGCCGATGTCCTCGGCGCAGCTGGAGCAGCAGTTCCAGGCGCGTATCGCCCAAGCCAAGGAGGCAGCGCGTCTGGCGTCCATCGCAGCTGCTGCGCGAGCTCAACACGCGTCGAATAGTGCCCCGTTCGCCTCAATGCCGGCGGTTCCGGGCGTCCCATTTCGCCCGCCACCAGTTTCCACTGCCGTCCCAACGTTTAACGCCTCTCCAGCGCCGTTTGCAGTTGGGAACGTGCCCCCAGACGTCAGGAACCGCATCGACCGACTCGTGGAGTTCGTGGCGCGCAACGGAGACGCGTTCGAAGCCACCGCCAGGCAGAGGGAGCGGGACAATCCGGACTTCGCCTTCTTGAGACCGGGAGGACCCTTTTCGGACTATTTCCAATGGAAGAAGCAGCAAATGCGCGGCGCTGCAGCTGCACCAGCAGGTTCTGCAGTGGGATTCGTGCCATCACCACCTTCGAGAGATTCGTTCGGCTCTCCCAATGCAATTGCAGCTGCGTCCATGCCAGTGGACCCCATGGGCGCCATGTCGGTTGGGGCAATGGCCAATGTGTGCAAATATGCTCGAGTGAGTGGAGTGCAAGCTTACGACCCAATCCCTCGGGAAGTTATCCTGAATGTAGGCACTTTGCCTCCGGTGGAGCCGGCGCGACTGGAGATTCGGCTGTCGGAGTTTTATCGTGACGAGGACAAAAGACGACGAGAGAAACCACTAGCGTGAAGCTGACGAGATGGTTAAACTAACGATGTGTTACTTGCACTACCCTGAATACCTGGCCCGGATATCGGCTTCCATGGCTCGACAATTGTCGAATCTGCTGGTTGCTGTAAACAACGAGATCTCGTCGCTGTCTTCAGTATTGTCGATATCGGAGCCGCAGCTAGGGGAATCGACACGCAGACCATAAGTGAAATCGTCCAGATCCAGCACGTCCTCTCTTCTTGACACTTTGGCACCATCCATACAAAACCCCACTTTATCCAGCCGTAAACAGTTCTGCGTAGCTGCGTGAACAGCGTCGGCAACAGCTTGAGTGACAACAGGATTTTCCAACGGTTTCCTGTGCCGGTCAAGTTGCTCGCTTAGACGAAGTAATCGTGGTGATACGCCGTGTCTGCTGCGTGGCCTCGGGGGCAGCGCCTCATGAGGTGTCATTGTATCTCGCCACTCCTCCATTTCGCGATTTTGCTGACGAAACGCGTTTC
This sequence comes from Phytophthora cryptogea, assembly GCA_000468175.2. Lineage (NCBI taxonomy): Eukaryota > Oomycota > Peronosporomycetes > Peronosporales > Peronosporaceae > Phytophthora > Phytophthora cryptogea. The sequence continues at coordinate 7,481 of AUWJ02024453.1, forward strand.
GCACCGACAATCTCGAGGAGAGGGGCCGTGATCTCCACGAAAAGTTGTTGGCCACTGCTGCGTCAACCGGCTGTGGACACGGTTCTGCCCCACGAGCGCTGTGGCATTTTCGTGCAACCGAACAATCGGTTGACTGGCCTCGTGCACTTGAACTCTGCTGAAAGTTGTTCGAAGCGATGGCTCTATCGCTTGCTCGTCGGTCGTACGTCATTCGTTTTGAAAGCTGACGATCCAGAGTTGTTGTACCTGCTAGCCGCTGCTCTTCCTGCTGGACGTTAAGTTGGGTGGCTCGGCGGTGCAGTTGAGCGAGTTGCTGTCGACGATTCTCTTGCACGGTTACCACGAAAGTATGCGATCCTCCGCACGCAACCATCGTAGCTCCTGTGCCGGATAGCGCGTGGACAGCTACAGGAAGGAGCGCTACTCGCCGAGTTAGTTCCAGATCTGCGTCGGGCAAACCCAATTGCCCTTCCTCGCCAAAACCCCATGCAAATAGAGTGCCGTCCTCACACAGTGCCATGGAGTGCCATTCTCCAAAGGAAAGACTTGACACTCCCTTGTCTTGCAATACTCGGACGCGTGTTGGTACGCAGCGTGAGCGGGTCTTGCCTAATCCAAGTTGGCCTAATGCCCCATTACCCCACGTAAATACTTCTCCATTGGCAGCTACGACACCGCTATGGCTTCCTCCACATGCTACCGACGTGACTGGAATATCTTTCAGCGAGTTGATACGCGTAGGGACCAAACAGCTTTCGTGGTTCCCATGTCCTAATCGACCGTCGTCGCCAATTCCCCACGAAAACACGCGGCCCCCGCTGAGCGCTAATGTGTGATACATTCCGCAAGATATCTCGACATCTTCTGACGCGGTTTCGACCTCCGCTTCTCCAGGCCAAAACTGCCTACTAGCTTCAGCCAGTGGATCAACAACGATGTGTATCTTGCGGAAGAAAGGAATGTGCTCGAAGCTGGATCGGTCGATACGGTCACCTAGACCAAGTTGCCCGCCAACGTTGCTGCCACATGCTAGCACATTGGTTTTTGTCAGTATGAACGACTGAGCACCCCCGCAAGCAATTCCTCGAACACTGACTAGCCTGTCCACTCGATAAGGAGTGGACACAGGTTGTATCGACTTCATACCCATTCCAAGTTGCCCAAAGCTGTTGTCACCCCAGGCGAAAACACGACCATCCACACTCATGCATAGTGTGTGGTTACTACCGCAAGCCACGGTTTGCACGCACGTTGACGTGAGCTGAGGGACCCGCATTGGTTCTTGCGAAGACTCGAGCATGCCATCACCTTGTCCGAGCTGTCCATTCGAGCCCAATCCAAAGCAGTACAAGTTGGAGTACACGTCTACGATCGCCGAATGAGCTTTACCGCATGCAAGTTGCAACGGATGAAGCCACCGACTGGAAAAGGGTGTTGGTGTCGTGGTGTTGGTGTCTCCATTCGTGCAAAGTCGGCCGTCAATGCCGCATCCAAATCCAAAAAGGAAAGTGGCCTCCTTCTGTAGTACGGATACGAATAATGATGGCAGCAGCGCAGTGGCGTTGTACACTTCGTCGTATGTCTCGTTAATCTTGTGGTGAATTTGAAACGTACGCAGCTCCGATTCTGCTGTACTTGTCACGGTGATTTCTCGTGTTTGACGCCAATCCTTGGAAGTGACAACGAGAAGTGTTGGTGAAGCTGTGATCCCGCTCTTGTTCATGATAACCCGGACATGGATCGTCACGCCTTTGCCCTTCAACGCCAGCAACGACACAATTGGTCACCATGAAGTCCATGTAGATGCAAAACGTAAATGCCTAATGTTACCATACCTTGGAAGGCGGCCGTGTGAGCTTCAGTCGGTAGCGAATCTCACTGCCTTGTCGAAGTCGCACATACTTGGGATAAATTCGCACAAGCTGCTGTTTTCTTGGGTCCTCAAGCCGAAGTAGCTCTTCCATGTCAGACAAGTCGACTCCGATGACACCAAGTGATGATCAAGTGAAGAGAAAACGCCCTTGAAGAAAGTCGCACGTGAACAACCAAGTATTTTTGGGAAACCATTTTCTTCATTATAAGCGCAGCATTAGCTGAACAAGGAATTGTTTCAATCATTCAGCCGAACGCTATCGCCACGCGAGTCTGTCATTGAATGCCGAGGAGTATGTTGTCCTTCCTCGAAATGTTGTCGGCTCTGGCGGGTACCGCGGGTTGGTCATAATTGGATTTGTGAGATGATTAAAGCTGCGTCTCCGTCGATAAGTGTGCTGCTCTTGTGCTGAGTTTGCACCCGCAGTATCCGTCGAGGTCTTTTGCATCTTTCTTGGGCGCTCCGATTCAACTAACGTAGTTTCACATGCTGCACATTGAGCTGGAGAATTTTGGCTCATCCCTTGGGAATTACGGCGACTTGGTTCGTCAAACCTGCTCTTCTTTCGGACAGACAAGAGAGGTTCATCCGTCTGGGTGGTTTTATCAGCTAGCACGGGCAGCGTTCGAGGCTGCGGTAGCGATAGATCCACATTACTATCACCACCAAATGATACTCGCTTGCTCTTTCGGTATCTGGTTGCTGGTGCACTGATCCGCTCTGAATTAGCCAACTCCATCGTCACATTTTCAACGCTATTCTGCTGGTGTTGATGCGACGCATCTGGTTCAGAGCGCTTGGATTCTTCGTGATTACTACCAAGAAATTCACGAACTGCATGATTCGCAACATTCATCGCTTGCGGGCCTGTCAATACAGGTTGGCGTTCGCCGCGCATCAACTCAGGTCGAGACCAGTTGTCTGTGTCCATGTTAAGAGTACGAAACACTGACGACCCTCCAAAAGTTCGTTCAGCAGCGGGAAGGGCTTGACGCTTGTGTGAAAAGCTAGGGATGTTTCGGATACCGGCTCCGCTTTGGTGGATGTAGCTGTTGCTAAGGTCATCCCACAAAGTCGTTCGCCTGGCTGGAGACCGGAACCTTTTCCCGCTCGTTCTGCTCATTCTGTATCGGTCAGCCTGTTCTGTCGATACCCCGGCAGCATTTAGTTGCGATCGAGGTGTTGGAATAGCAGCATCAGTCGCTAGCAGCCGGTGGCCATGTTTGTACCTTGGACTCGAGGTCGAGCGGAAGGGCGACGGAGATACCTCCACAGGTGGCGGACGCGTAGGATTCCGCGATGGTGCCATATTCGTAGTACCCGAACCAACAGTAATTCGATCCAGAATATCCTCTTTCGCCGGACTTACAGCAATCGATCGCCCAGTCACCACAGGTTGGTCCTCTTCCAAAGACCGGTCATCGTTATCGATCTCGATGGCCGTGGCCTCTTCTTCTCCACCTTCTCCAACACGTAGAGATGACTGTGCAAACTCTGCTGCTGCTGCTGTGTCAGCTTCCATTGATTCATCGTTGGAAGAACTCTCCGAAACAGCTTCCTCCGCCATCTCCAGCGTCCTGGCAACTTTCTGCAACACCCACCACCACGGAAACATCAGTGTAATAGACCCAACACTTGCAGTATTACATAGCAACGCACCTGGGGCGTCTGAGGCTGCCGCGTTAACGGTTCCTGCACCTCGTTCCACGCGAAAAAGGCTGGAGTACGATCGTGGCGTCTACTGGCTTTGCCTGCTGGGGTGCACGGTCTCTCCCAGTCTGGGAGTCCGTCGCGAGGCTCAAGTTGTCGTCGGTGCTGCTCACAGAGAAGATCCTGAGGCGCAACAAGGAATATAGTGAGTTGTTAGGCTTCAGCTGGGGATTGCAAGAGCTGTAGAGCGATTCAGAGAGCGCAACACGCACCAGACGATTCAGCGCATTGGACACTTTGAACACGCGCTGATGGATCAAGCGGTCTGACATCGTGGGCAGCTCTAGACTCGCAGCAAGATGACGAGATGTGCTTCGCTCGCTTGGATGATTATCGTGGAATGACACAATTCAAACTTTCAAAACCAGCAACTTTATATTCGAAACGGGCAACATAAGCTAAAATCAGACTAAGTACGAGTCGAATGTAGCCATGTTCGAACATGGCTACGTAGTCGGATGAGCTAGGCGGCGACGCCACCGACGAGACGTTGAAGCTTCTCGAGTTGCTGGGCACGCGCGACTTCGGCCTTGGTGTTGTGTCCAATGAGTCGGAGGACACTGAAGCTGGCCAGGAAGTAGAGGACGCACAGAGGCGAGGCTTCGACGGCCGAGAAGCTTACATGCACCAGGACAGTGCAGCACAGCCAGATGAGCACGTAGCTGCCGGAGAAGAAGAGACTCTGGCCCAGACTCTGGCTGCGACCACCACGCACATACTCGCGCGTGCTCACAATACTGGCAAAGGCCACGAGCTTGAGTACGAGACAGAGCGGAAGGCGAGAGGTGTAGGAACTACCCGACAGCAGTTGATACAGCAGGATGACTTCGTAGCCGGCCAGCACGAGTCCAGCGTAGCTGATTGTGCTCTGTACAATGGATAAACAGCAACATTTTAGTGCATTAACATTGCAATAAAGTATAAGTACAGCACACACCTTCCACATGAGGTTGAAGGCGTCCACATCGTCGATGGACGCTCGGAGGTGCTCTACGACCAATGAAAAGTGCGTCAGTCCCTGCATTACGCCCCAGTTCCCCACCATTCAACGTTGCATTTACCTTCCAGAGACTGCGTACGGATGCGCGTAGCTTCCGGGTCGTACGCGTCTTCGTGTGTCACGCCTGCAAGTCGACGCTGGCGACTGCGGAGGCCCATGCTCAAATTAGGCCGAGAGCTGCTTCAGAAATGACACAAATAAGACCAATTTTGTATCAGGTCACAAAATCTGAGTGCCCTTGGGCGCCATAACCAGACAGACCGACAATGTCGCAGTGGGCCGACGCGCTGTTTGGCGTCGCCAGCTCCGAGGACGGCGACTACGCGAGCGACAGCAACAGCGAAGATGAAGACGAGAGCGAGGCGGACGTCAGCAGCGTCGAAGCGTTCTCCGCCCCCGTCGTGAACCTCGCGTCGCCCTCTCCGACTCCGCAAGTCCCAGCAGCAGCAACAGACGATGACGACGACATTCAGATCCTGACGGAGGCGGAGGCAGCGGCCGAAGTGGCGGCGGCAGCGCAGAGAGCGGCGCTGGACCCCAACGCCTCGAGGAAACGCAAGCGCCCGCGCGTGGAGACGCGGCCGGAGCCGACGGAGTGCACGATCTGCTGCGAGGACTGCACCATCGTGGGCCGCCACCGCCTCGTGGCGCTCAAGTGCGGCCACTTGTTCGGCAAGAAGTGCATCGAGCGCTGGATCAACGAGCGACGCACGTGTCCCAACTGCAGCGCCGGCGTCCGACGCGCCGACATTTGCCTCTTGTATTCAGACCACGTTGCGGTGGTGGACAATGCCGGACTGGAAGCTATGACCAAGAAGTACGAGGACGAGAAAGTCAAGTGCACCAAGTTGGAGAAGGAGCTGACCGGTGTCCAGCAGCAGCTCTCGAACTTAGCAAGCGACTCTGCGCGCCTGCGAGGAGAAATGGCGAAATTCAAGAAATTCTACGCAGAATTGCGCTACAAGTGCGAGCAAAACGAACGTGCAGGTACAGGAACACCGCTGAATACCCTAGTTGCTTCTGCCCTCGGCGCTGCTGGAAAAACTCCAGCAGGGAAAGTTGCTGCTTCGGTGACACAGCCACAACCAAACGCTCAAGCTGGAAAAGTTGCTGCCCACGTGACACAGTCTCCACCAAATTCTGGAGCTGGGAAAGTTGCTGTTTCGGGGACACAGTTACATCAAAATTATTTCGCCGGAAATCCGTCGGTCAATGTTTTCCAGCCAGGTGCTTCTCATGGGGCAGCTATAGTTTCGAATAGTCAACCTGCGATGGCAAGAAGTACCAGTCCTGTTGCCGCCATCCAAGCTGTAGCATACTCACAGCCTATTTCGCAAGCGAGAAGTTTCACGAATCTGGCGCCATCAGCCCCATTTGCAGCTACTATTGCTAGCTCGCAGCCACCCACACACCCAAACGACGACGCGCTGGCCATAGCCGTACGCAAGTACAAGCCGGTGTTTGATGCCCCCTTGTTGAACGCCCGCGTATTCAGCATCGCCCCGTCATGCGAATTTGTGTGCATTGGGGATTATCTAAGCCAAGACTCTCATGGTATAATGTTGCGTATGACCCAAGATTCAACGCGTGGGTTACGAATACCAGTGCACAGTTCCAGCATACGAGATATTGCGATTCACCGCTCAGGGTGTCTTGTACTCACTGTGGCATTTGACGGTAAACTGGCTGTGTCTAACATTCGCCAGAAGAAGGTTGTTCAGCAAGTACAATTTCCCTCGGGCCGGCGTCAAGGATGGTCCTGTATTTTTAGTGAGACAGATCCTTACGCAATGTACTGTGGGTTTCAAGACGGATCTGTGGCAAAGTATGACATGCGAAAACCGGCAGCAGGTGACCAGGGTATCGTGAAGAACTTTTCTCTCCCGGAACGACAACCTGTGCACTCCATCAAGCTATTCCAAACCCAGGACGGTTATTTTACTGAAGGGCTCGCAGCCGCAACATTCCGAGGGCTATCCGTTTGGAAAGACGTTGCCGATGTGGCGAGCGATGCCAGTCAACTGGTTGGCAACGCGTCCGTTGGGGCAACACCGTTTTCACACGTGCCAAGCGAACAGGCATGCTTTTCGCTGGCATCAAACCAACTGATCTCCAGACAAGTGGTGGTGTCGTCGCGTTCTACGCCGACCAAACACAGTGTGTTCGACCTGCAAACGATCGGTGGAGGGCAGCTTGCACCGTCAACGGAGTTTGCTGGCCACAAGGCGCCATCGGTGCTGTCTCGGTCGGCGATGTGGTCGGAGGCGGACGGCACTTCCGTGGTGGCCTCGTGGTCCCACGATACGGAGCGCGTGACGCTGTGGAATGTTGTTACCCACCGTGAGGATCGCGCACCAGAACCAACCGCTCTAAATGTTGCCAGCACCTCCATGCCGGTGGTGGATATCCAGCATAAAGTGGCAAACGGCAATTGGGGCTCCGGAACTGCGCTCTTGGGGACAATGACGTCTCGGCAGCTGTGCGTGTATCGAGCGAGTGCATGAACAAACTGAGTGTGTCATCAGTCTATGTATTTAATGCTATGATCTTACGCCTATGCGATTGAAGCTGGTCATTGGTGCAGATGGCTACATCTTGCTAATCGCATCGCTTCAAGATGTGCTGTGCCACTATTTTGGTACGCGCCCGACGCCATTCGTTTCCGAAGGCGGAATGAACATGGGTACACTTCTTAAGAGCGGGATTGCCGCACGATGCCACAACGTTCAAGTCCCCCAACTTGCAGCTTCAAATGGAGCATCGATGCAGTGAAGAATGTGGCTAAATGGTGATGGAGGTTATCCTCGTAGGCAGCTGTCCAGCAGCAGTTGTTGACTCGAGTTGGGCCAAATATCTTCAACTAAGTATGGCTAGACGACTCCAACTAAACCAAGCACCTTTATCCACCTTATCGATCCATACACATAACTCCCAAGCTCCATCCTCGGTCTCCGTACCTCACTCATTCGCTGGCGAGGCCTCAATCCACTTCCTTCAAGCGCAGTCGTGTCAAACATGTTAAATTGTACGGAGTTAGTCTAAACCATAGCAAATTACGCTAATTCCTAGGAGTTAGTCGCCCCGCGAGTTAGCGACCAAAAGCGAAGAAGACGCCGAGCAGCTCAAAGCGGCTTCTGGGGTCTTAAACGAGGTGCGTTGCGCAGTCGCTCCCGGTCGCTGTAGGTGGAATCTGGCGCCGCCGAACCGCCCACTAGCTGCGCGTGCGTGTGCTCTATCGCGTAGTGCCGTTTTGCGTCAGATCCGCGCCGTAGCGGCCGCACTCCCAACCCGTCTTCTAAGTCATTATTGCGCGTGTTTTTCCGTCGTGTGTAGCAGCCCACTCGCGTATCCAGCAGCTTTCCCCTCTCTGTCGCTCGCCCACCACGTCCCTGGAGCGGATGAGCGGCTCGTTCAAGGCCAG
>AUWJ02024456.1:0-12266 GCA_000468175.2 Phytophthora cryptogea
GTTAACGAGCTTTCGAGTGATACCCCTCTTATAGCCTAACGGGGGCGTTTACCTGGGGCGAATAATGGAAAATCTCGAGAATGCGCCTTTTCGTGTACATTCAAGGAGGCGGCTTCAGAAAAGCACACGACCGACTTGGACATATTTGATGCCACACAAATGCCACATCTATAAACGTTCACCACACCAATTCATGTTCACTACACCAACTCGCGCCTAATCGCAGTCACCACCAATTCAGTTTCCAAGTTGAATTGCAGTCCAATGGCCAAGACGGACGACGCTCCTGCGCAGGCCCCGGCTGACGCCAACAACGAGGCGGCCGACGGCTTCAGCGGCTCCAAGAGCTTCGCGGAACTTGGTGTGGACTCGGCCATCTGCGAGGCCATCGAGGCCGTGGGCTGGGCCGTCCCCAGCAAAATCCAGCAGCAGGCCATTCCGCACGGCTTGGCCGGCAAAGACATCATCGGATTGGCCGAAACAGGCTCCGGCAAGACTGGCGCCTTCGTGATCCCCATTCTGCAGAGTCTGCTGCAGAACCCTCAGAGATTGTACGCGCTGGTGCTCGCTCCGACGCGAGAATTGGCCTATCAGATCGGCGAACAGTTCGAAGCTCTAGGTGCCTCCATTGGCCTGAAATGCGCCTGTGTTGTGGGCGGAATCGACATGATGCAGCAGCAGGTGGCTCTGGCCCGCAAGCCCCACGTGGTTATTGCCACGCCCGGCCGTCTGGTGGACCACTTGGAGAACACCAAGGGCTTCAGTCTCCGCACCATGAAGTTTCTGGTGCTGGACGAGGCCGACAGGATGCTCAGCATGGACTTCGAGGAGGAGATCAACCAGATCGTGCAGCTCATGCCGGCCGACCGCAACACGTACCTGTTCAGTGCCACCATGACGTCCAAGGTGAGGAAGCTGCAGCGCGCGTCGCTCAAGGACCCCGTCAAGGTGGAGATCACGCACAAGTTCGCCACGCCCGAGACGCTCAAGCAGCACTACCTCTTCATCCCGGCCAAGTTCAAGGACTGCTACCTGGCCTACGTGCTCAATGAGGTGGCCGGTCAGTCCGTGCTCATTTTCGCCAGCACGTGCAATGGTACGCAGAAGGTGACGCTCATGCTGCGCAACCTCGGCTTCCAGGCCATTTGCCTGCACGGCCAGATGACGCAACCGAACCGTCTTGGGGCGCTCAACAAGTTCAAGGCCAAGGCCAGGAACGTGCTGGTGTGCACGGATGTGGCCTCGCGAGGTCTGGATATCCCGAGCGTCGACGTGGTCATCAACTACGACATCCCCACGCACGGAAAGGATTATATTCACCGTGTCGGTCGTACGGCCCGTGCTGGTCGCGCCGGTGTGGCTATCTCGTTTGTCACGCAGTACGATGTGGAGCTGTACCAGCGTATCGAGCACCTGCTTGGCACCAAGTTGAACGCGTATCCGTGTGAAGAAGAAACGGTGCTGGTGATGTCAGAGCGTGTTAATGAGGCGCAGCGTATCGCCACTATTGAGATGAAGGAGGCGGCTGCTAACGGCACAGGCGTTAAGCGTGGTCGCTACTCGCGTGATGAAGATGACGAGGGCGACGACGAGGAAGGAGGTGACAAGCGATACAAGTCAGCAGCACGCGTGCAGAAGGGTGGCCGTGGAGGAGGTCGTGGAGGAAGTCGTGGAGGAGGTCGTGGAGGAGGTCGTGGAGGAGGTCGCGGTGGCCGTGGGCGTGGTGGACGCGGGGGCCGAGGCAAGAGGAATTAGAGAACAACTATGCCAGACACACCAATAAAGAAAATGTTTAGATATTGTCCCCATCATTCCGGCGGCGCGCCGCCAGCGTCAAGGTGCCGCTATTTCGCTATGCTCTTCACCGAATTTCACTTCCGACGCTCAATGGCAGCATCAAGTCCGTTCCCAGGCGACTGCCGCGCTGAGCTTTCGTACTCGGGAAGGCGTTCCAGAACCGCAGAGTTTCGTCTCCTGCACCCGTGACAATTGTCTGTCCGTCAGGCGACATGGCCAGATACAAGACGCGGAACGTGTGTCCCGTGAGTGTGGCGAGCTTGGTCATGGTAGGATACTTCCACACGATGATCTGGTTGAGCGAGTACCCGTGCGTGCTCACAACTTCATTGGCATTTTTCGACCACATGAGGTTGCACACTTGAGAGCCTGTATCGACGAAGGGCAGCGCAGTTAACGACTGCGTGTTCCAGAAGCGGATGCACCTGTCAGCTGTGCCACCACCAGAAGCCAAGAGTCCGTGCTGGTGCGGTGACCACGCAATTGCCTTCACCGCTGCGGAGTGTTCATTGAAACGGGCGAGCGGCATCGTTGCATCTCCGCGCATACCTGAAGACATCGATTGCACGTTCCAGATCAGCAGTTTGTTGTCGTTGCCTCCTGAAGCGAGCTGTCGGCCGTCGAAAGACCACTTCAGTCCACACACTTCTTGCTTGTGTCCGGCAAGTTTGTTCTGGAACGGCTCCTGCGTTCTCAAGTCGCGCATCAAAATGGTCCGATCCCGACTTCCCGATGCCAAAGACTGCCCGTTCCAACCCAGCGTTCCTACACGAGCGAGGTGTCCACTGTTCAAGCAAGACAGACAACGAAGTCAGAATACGGGCAGCATTCTAACGTCCAAACTAGGACGAGGCATGCGTACGTCATGGTTCGGATCTTCTTGCCGGCGCTGACGTCCCAGATCTGCACTTCACCGCTGTTCGTCCCCACGGACAAGTGTGTACCCTGCAACAACCAACGTGCAAGCAATTAGAATCCATGGTCACTGCTAGATTTACAAGACTCCAGTCGTACCCGCTGACTCCAGCTAACGGAAGTGACCGAGTCACTTGGTCCAAGGTCGCAGAGCATTGTAACCTTACTGGTGCAGGCGCTCCACAGGTAAACGCAGGAGCTGAGCCCCACAGCTACGACGTTCGTTGAAGACCAGTCCACGAGGTTCAAGTAAAAATCGTCCTGCAGCGATGGTGCATCCAGCACTTTGAAGGGTGTGCGTGCAATACGCCGACGGCCATTGTCTCCGTCGTGTAAACCAGCACCATGAAATTGTTGAGTGGAGTCGGTCAGGCCTGAATGAGGAATGAAAGTCTTCACATCTCCGTACAACGACTGTCTGGGAGCTTTGAAGCGCAGAATATTGCTGGATGAACCACCGCTCGGTCGTATGCACGCCGTGCTGCCGGTGTATGTGCGAACGCAGGAAGAGGACCGTGGGTCGCACATGGCGCTCATGCTATCATGACTTGACGCGCTCAAGGCAGCAGATGATTGACTTCCAGCAAAGTTTGCGCGTGTCGGTGAGTGCATTCCCAGTAGCTCTCGCTTCAACATCATTGAGTACGGCGACGAGGTTCCTGTTTGTGGTCCCTGGTTTTTCGGATTGCTATCCGCTGTGCCAGTCGCAGGCGTTGAAACTGGTACGCTGGCCCCTTGAGGTCGATTTGCACCATTGTCTCGGTTCTGGCTGTTGCACTGGCGTGGCGAATCCGCCGTCAGCCCAAATCCGGTATCTAACTTTGTGGTTAGCCTCGAAGGGATAAATCGATCGCTGTAAATGTTCTTGGATCTGTCGCGTCACGAAGGACAAGAACGAGCTATTAGCGCCCAAGCAACAAGATCGAGCCGAGCAGCAAACAAATATTACCGCTTGACTGTCCGATGTGGAAGCGCTTTGCCGTAGCTGAAGCCATTTTCATCCGGAAACCCCGACAACCGCGACTCGTACTGGTGGTGAAGCGGTTGTGCGCTAGTACCCGGCAGAACAGCAGAGTCCCGACCCATCGTATTGACCTGGCCGCTACCACTTAGCCTCCTCTTCCTTTTCGATGTGATGCAAGTCGAGTTGACTCGAAGACCAGCTAGGGGATCAAGCCCCTTTGCGTTGCCAATGGACGGGCTTATCACGAAGTGCGAGGCATTTTTCTCGATGCAGACCATGCCGAAAATACCGTGTTGGGATTGCGCTTGGCCGGACAAATTGGATTTGAACGTCGCCTTCGAGCTCAAAGTGTCAATGCTCAGACAGCACGTCGGTAGGTGCCACACAACGGCTCGCGAACCGGTCAATCGCGTCACCTCCTCGTCCTCTCAACTGCCCCCGGAAACCAAGAAACCAAAAAAGAGCAAGTGGTGCACGGTTCGTCTCAATCAACGAAAATGGGATCTCTCAAGCTCCTCTCGCGATCCCGTCTGGTGCCTATTCTGCTGGGTCTCGCGGGAGCAATAGCCGGTGAGTCCTAAGCCAACGCCACCTCCGCTGAAAATAAAGCAGAGAAACAACCTCGAAACCGAAGTCTGTCGCTTCGTCCTTGAAGGTATCTATCTACCTAGTTCACTCGCAGTTTCCCATCATCTTGCTGCAAGCCACGCAAAGAATAGTGGTTCGAGGCACCGAGAAGGGCAGTAATGCTGGTCATGAACACGAGCCACTTCCATTCACTGACAGGTGAAGTGCACTCGCTTGCATTTTGACAAGTACATGAGCCGCTGAACTTGCGTTCTATGGAAACTTGTCGGCCCGGGCAAGGGTTTGCTTGCAGAGGTGGCAATCCAACAGCTCGACGACCGTCCTTCGTGCGAGCGAACGGCACCATAGTTGCTAGCCACATACCCTCTCGACAGCACACTGTTGCTTCTTCCATAAGGATCCACCCGATAGGCACCCATCGGGCGTACGCGTCGTTTCGGTATAAAATATTAGAGGTTTCGATTAAGGAAGTTGAAGTCGAAACCAGCACGGCCAGTTCGGCACCATCCACGACAGCGCAGCATCCGATACCAACTAGCAACTTCCTACATGCAACACCACGCAAAACTCGCACATCCATCGCGTAACTCGAGTCCTCAGCCGTCAAAGTCGTCGGCTGTCGCTCGCAGTTGACGCTGCAACTGCTTTCGAAAGGATGTGATGGCCTGCTGGTCGATCTTCTCGTTGATCTCCTCGCTGCTGAGTCCGCGCCCACACTTGTCCGCATACAGCAGACACGCCACTCCGCAGTCAAAGCCACTAATCTGCTGTTTGTTCGTGATGGCGCTCACAGTGCGCTCCATCCAGCCTTTGTGCTGCGGATAGCACACATCCAGCCACTCGATCACCGCGCGCGGCACCGACCGATACGAGATCCCAGATCTCGACGCCAATCTGCCCATCGGCTCAAAGAGCTGCAGCAGCGGCGTCGGCTCCATCTGCACACGGAACAAGTTCCAGTGGATGCAGTCCACATTGACGACGAACACGATCGGCGCGTCGCTGTCGTAGTCCACCACGCGCCCCAGCACGTCGCGCACCTGGTAGTCTCTCTTGGATCGACGTCGTCGCGGCCACGCAGTCGTGCCCGCCGTCTCCAGATGGAAATGGTAAAAGGCTGTGGGCAGGAAATGCACCGCCGGGTACAGATTGGCGAACTTCCAGAGCGTCAGGTCAATGAACGTGCCCGTGATCCAGTTGCTCTCGTCCACTAGGTCTTCGGGCCCAAAAGCGGACTGCAGCAGTCGGAAGCGACGTCTTTTGGCCTCTTCCGGGTCCTCGTCGCCCGTTGAAAGTCGCCGTTTCTTGGACAACATTGCACTGCGAGTGGCTCGCAATGGGGCGCGCTCCCGACGGCTGGAAGGGCATTGGCGCTGCATGGAGAGCGCAACGGGCGCGTGTGCAGTTGGTGTTAGGCCGGTTTCCGCCGGAGAAAGCGCGTTTTGCAGCTGAATTCGAGCGTTTGCAGCGCGCTTTAAGGGCTGCGATATTAGTGCGGCTGGAGACCGGCACGGAGAGCGGGAAGGGACCACGCGCGAACGGAGCTGCATGACGACGACGAGACGCCAAGAGAATAATGCGTCAGGTGAGATTTCCGAATAATGCTGTACACCAGCTACACACCATTTCGGAGTTAATGAAGCGAGGTATGGTACCTGTCTCATGCATTTTGCAGCCAATGGACGGCACCCAGGAAGATCCCCTTTCAGCCAATCGCAGCGAGTGAACACGGCAGAGGCATCATCATTGACCTGCGAGAATGAATTTATGGAAAGTTAGTTAACGTATTATAACAGGTCAGTGAGTGTAAAGATCCTCTCTTAAGCGAAACATTATTAGAGGCAATATTACCGAAAAGTTTAGTCTATCGCATATCACGTACATCAACTATCTCGATACTATCATATAATACAGGCAACTCACCTACAGTACCGCTCCCACTGGTGCGTGGTCATTCCGAAATCGTTGTCACAACCACTAGGGCGTCTCGTTCGGCTCTGCATAACGCCTCTCCCAGCGGAATTCACAGCCCCGTTCGTACCTCACCAGAAAGCCCGTCATCTTGCGCCGCCAACGCAATTTCTCGCTCCTCTCACCCCTTCCGTAGAGCCACAACCGACGCCCAAACGTGCAACTATGTCCAAGGCCAGTTACCAGCCGCCCACGACCATCGAAGCCTCGCAGATCCACGAGCTCAAGCAACGCGTGCGTCATCGCAGCACAGGCGACGGAAAGTCCACGTACTTTGGTAAGTATGTGTCGCAGGAGGGCTCCGAGAAGTTGCGGACGTACGAGTATCACGGCTCGGACAACTCGCTCATTTACAAAAACGTGCTCACGCCCATGAACAACTTCCTGGTGGAGTTGCTGCCGCTCTGGTTAGCCCCCAATTTGATCACTTTGATCGGGTTAATTCTCGTGGGAGGGTCCCACACGTTGTTTGTGTCTCTGTGTCCGCTGCTGGAAGGTGACGTCCCGTGGTGGGCAATGGTCGTGGCGTCAGTGGCGCTCTTCAGTTACCAGACACTGGACAATCTGGACGGCAAACAGGCAAGGCGCACCAAGTCGTCGTCGCCGCTGGGACTGCTGTTTGACCACGGATGCGACGCCCTCAACGTGTCGGTGGGGACCATGACCATGGCCAGCATCTTACAGATGGGCACGACGTGGAGAACGCTGGGCTTTGTGCTCAGTGCGCACTTTGTGTTTATTTTCGCAACGTGGGAAGAGTACGTCTTGTGGTTCTTTTGAGTGATGCAACAGGAGTTAATGGTTTGTATGGAGCAGGTACTATTCCGGATCACTCGAGCTTCCGATCATTAACGGTCCAACGGAAGGCATTCTCATTGGCGTTGCACTGAAGCTCTTTACTGCGTATGTCGGGGTGGACTTTTGGAGCCAGGAGCTTATTGACGGTGTGCAGAACAACTCGCTTTTTGTCATCGTGACTATGATCAGCTCGTGCTTTACTCTCCTGGTCAAGTACGTTGCTTTCTTTAACCTTTGCGGATCTGTATTTTCAAGATGCTAATCGTTTTAAAATGTGTTGTACATTGCTAGTGTGAGGAACACATTGCACGCTGTACGCTTGAACCAAGACTCTGTGCTTGTAGCCTTCACTCGGCTGCTGCCGTTTGTTGTTCTCAACACTCTTGCTGGACTTTGGGCGTTGTATTCGCCGTCGAGCATTTTCTCCACCCACCCACGAATGTTCCTGTGGATGCTCGGACTGCTAAACAGTAAACTGGTGGTACGTCCATATATTTCGCCGGAGTTGTGGGATCTCTTCTAATGCTGCCTTGTGCGTGCTATTCAGTTGCACTTGATGCTGGCTCACTTGTGTGGTGAGGAATATCACCCGTTCCGCAAAACGCTCGTGCCAATCTTTTATGTGGCTGGGCACTGCGCCTTCTGCATGCTAGAAGGCATTTACGAAGCCATTAACGAAGAGCTCATCGTGCGTGAGTTCTTTTTCCTTTCGCTTGCGGCCTACGTCCACATCGTCATCACCGTCGTGTGGGAGGTCAAGAACGTGCTGGGCGTTGCAGTGTTCACTATTCCGCACATTCCTTCCAAGTCCGACAAGAAACCAGCTGCAAAGTCGTCGTAAATGGCATTCGAACCTGGGCTTAACGAACCATTCTCAAGAGTTTGAACATTTCAATTCATTATAGATCAGCGAATGTGCAATGTTGCAAGCTCGGTTATACCTCACGACATCGAACAAACTGACTCCTTTGCAAATCCGAACGCGGCCCAAGCGAGCTGGAGTTTGTGATTATGCTACCTTGCTTTACTGTCTTCGAAAGATCTGTTTAGTCTAATTTTTGCTATTGCAACTGAGCGGTCTAACGCCTCGTAAGACGTGAAGTTGGCAAACATATCTCGTTGTCCGGTGCGAGAGCTTCGCCAAGGTGATACGTCTAATAATGCTACGTGCTTTTATTTTGTTACATATAAAAAGAGGATAATAAGCCATTCGAGACAACGACCGATTTAAGATACAAATGTGTATTATCCTTGCAAAATTGATATTTGAGTTGGTTTAAGGTATTTAACACGTAAAAGTTGCAAGTACCCAGCCCAGCTCTAACATACATTTATACTGGTACATGTAGTGCTTCGGAACGAAGTGTACCTACAGCCCAATAGGGATTAATTCGACGACCCGCCATAGTGTGTTACACATAATTTTAATGCATACAAATATCAAATGATATGCTTAATATTTTTGCGTATTCGCATGAACCCTCCTAGGTTATTATATTGCAGGGGTATCGTGAAGACAATACCATATGATTTCGGAGGGTATTATATATTAAATATGAGAAATGCAATCGTGCGTCACGCACGGTGCGTAAATTTGACAAGCATCGAGGCGAAAGTTTGTCGTTGGAGTCTAATGAATTGTAAGCAGTTTGCGCGTTAGAAAGCTATATCTAAGCTAGAAGAAGAAGTCGAAAGGATCTGTCTAACTGTAGTATTACTTCTAGGTGTTCTCCATGAACACGTTCTAGCGATGAAACGCCCATTCCAGGGGGAAGATGTGGTTGCTTGCGCGCTGCTGGAGACCAGAGCAGAAACGAGAATACCCACCAACCAGAATAGCATCTGCTCATTGTCTGATAGCAGTACTGCGACTGGCACAGGAGTGTACAGCAGGCGTCGTGCCGGAGGTAGCGTCGTCGCTCGCCGACGTCCATGTTGCATGTTTACCTGCGCTAAAAAAATATAAAGGGGTTAGTTGAAGGTGTTAGTGATGCAAACTCGACCCCGCCCGAAGCCACAGCAGCAAAGTTTTCCCTTGGAGGGTGGGTGGCTACCGGGCCGCGAACAAGGCGAGCGCATAGTTCAGCTAGATTTGGGCCACGGCAGCAAAGGTTTCCCGTGGAGGGTGAAGGGACTGCCATGGCTACCAAAAAAGCCGAACTGGAACGTGCACCCAAGGCAACTATCGAGGATGGTATGCGACTAACATCTCAACTGACTCCACAATTTGAACTTTCGCGGAAATGGGAAACCCAAAGTACGCTAACTTTATGCGGGGCGCTACCAGCCCAAATCCTCTAGTACTACCTCCGTTCGGAAATTTTCGTGCTTTTACCAGTGCACCGTATCATCCTGGAAACGAATACCTCTCTAAATAGATTAAGCCCTGGTGAAATCGGTAAAACCTTAAAACCTCGCCATTCCCGCTCGATTTCAAACGATCGAGACGGTATCCGTTCAGTTTGAATCTTAACACGCGATCTCGCTAAGAGTGTGGAGTGTTTGGGAGACAGAAGAAAGCGCATAAAATGCGGAAATGAACAAATTGAATTGACGTTGAAGCACGCACACCAAATGATTATTTCTTAGACAGTACTTTCGTCGTATTGGCGGGGGCTATAGCTCTCGGCAGATGGCGATGCACACTGCCAACTCCATGGTTGCCGCACTGTTCCAAACGGCTTTCCGATTTTAGACATTTGAGAGAGTGGCACTGTTAGAGCCAGTCATCCCCCCAAGTGCCGCAGAATTCAAATCTCATACTGAGTAAGAACAACACGACACAAATGATAGCTCCATAGCAGTAAGTTTGAAATATCGATCTGTCGAACGGTGTTAGTTTAACGATACAGTGACCAAGACCGCAATTACTTTTTTTGGTGGCTTGCACCTTTTTGGCCCTTTTTCGCCACGCTCTTAGCGAGATCGCCTGTTAAGCACTCGCGCTCATGAAGCAGATATCCGACTAACTCGCCCAGGCACTGCGGGAGACACTTCTACTCAACAGCACGCGGGGAAGGTTCGCCCATGGGGAAATAAAGCAGATCGCAGACCAGTATCAGCTTGGCCGAAATGTAGTAGCTCGTATTTGGAAGAGAGGGTTCAGCACGATGGGGGAACGCGGCGCCGCCGCGGTGCGCACGGAGTGGTCTCGTTGGGGACGGAAGAAGACGGATAGTGGGAGCTGTGCATGCGTTTAACGAACGTGCCTATAACAGAACGAGAAAACCAAAGAGCGCTGCAGCTAGCTACAAACACAAGCGCGTATCTAATTCAACAACCCCTGAAAGAGGTCTATTTACGCCGCGCGTTGCGACGAACCCGACCGCTGCTTACGCTCAAGCACAAGGCCGACCGACTAAAATTCTGTGCTGATTGTGTTCTCCGGACGATGGACGGGAGGGCACTTCTTCGATCCGATGTACGACGTCATTCATCTAGACGAGAAGTGGTTCTACGTAAAGAACGTATGAAAGAAGGTCTACGTGTTGACGGGAAAAGACGACACTCCAAGTGAAGAGCCGCCGCACCACTGTGTGCAAAGCAAGCGGCATATAAAGAAGGTGATGTTCTTGTGTGCTGTCGCGCGCCCTCGAGGTGATTGGGACGGGAAGGTCGGGATTTGGCCAGTGGTGGAAGGATATGTTACTCAGCGCAAAAGCTGTAATCGAGTTGCTGGAGTCGTGGAGCTCCGTGCCATCAAAATGACGCGTGAGATCTATCGTGGCATGCTGTTGGAGAAGGTCATTCCTGCAATGAAAGCGAAGTGGCCACGGGAGCAAAAGGGCATTACTATTCGACTACAGCAGGACAATGCTAAGCCCCACGTTGTTGAAGTAGATAAAGTTGTGGAGCAGGCTGGATGTAGTGGCGGCTGGAAAATGCACGTCGCTAACCAACCCGCACAGAGTCCAAATTTAAATTTCCTCGACCTTGGATTCTTCAACAGCATTCAGTCTCTGCAGTCACAGAACAGGCCTCGGACAATTGAAGACCTCATCAAGGAAGTGGAACTTGCTTTCGAAGACACTACAGCCGAGACGCTAACAAAACTTTTCTCACGCTGCAGGCTGTCATGGAGAAAATCATGCATTGCGGGGGGCGCAACAACTTTGCATTGGGTCACTTGCACAAGGATAAGTTAATTTGCGCAGACACGTTACCGATTCGCTAACGTCTAGTGTTCAGGCTTATGAGCAGACTAGAGCTTGTGTGATGTTTACGGCCACAACATCTCTTGCCTCAACCAGTCACGAGCCCTCCGATCTTGATGTGTTTCTCTTCTGAGCTGGCGGAACAAGTACGCCAGTTCTATGCGCATAGCTCCGCCTCATTGTTTTTTCGGGGTATTAGCGGTAAGAGGTTCCTACCACCTGCAGTACTACTTGCAGGTTTGAACTGAACAATGAAAATGAAATACTGCCTCTGTAGTAGAACTGGCGTACTTGTTCCGCCAGCTCAGAAGAGAAACACATCGAGATCGGAAAGCTCGTGACTGGTTGAGGCAAGATATGTTGTGGCCGCTTTGATCGCAGGGGTGACCTTCTCCAACAGCATGCCACGATAGATCTCACGCGTCATTTTGATGGCACGGAGCTCCACGACTCCAGCAACTCGATTACAGCTTTTGCGCTGAGTAACATATCCTTCCACCACTGGCCAAATCCCGACCTTCCCGTCCCAATCACCTCGAGGGCGCGCGACAGCACACAAGAACATCACCTTCTTTATATGCCGCTTGCTTTGCACACAGTGGTGCGGCGGCTCTTCACTTGGAGTGTCGTCTTTTCCCGTCAACACGTAGACCTTCTTTCATACGTTCTTTACGTAGAACCACTTCTCGTCTAGATGAATGACGTCGTACATCGGATCGAAGAAGTGCCCTCCGTCCATCGTCCGTATATACGCTTACACAGCTCCTCACGATCCGTCCTTTTCCGTCCCCGGCGAGACCATTCCGTGCACACCGCGGCGGCGACGCGTTCCCCCATTGTGCTGATCCCTCTTCCAGGTACGAGCTACTACATTTCGACCAAGCTGATACTGGTCTGCGATCTGCTTTATTTCCCCATGGGCGAACCTTCCTCGCGTGCTGTTGAGTAGAAGTGTCTCCCACAGCGTCTGGGCGAGTTGGTCGGATATCTGCTTCATGAGCGCGAGTGCTTAAGATTCAAACTGAACCGGTACCGTCTCGATCGTTTGAAATCGAGCGGGAATGGCGAGGTTTTAAGGT
>KV742776.1:0-30459 GCA_000468175.2 Phytophthora cryptogea
GAAGCAGCTGACGACTTTCACGCTTTTACGGTGGGTGGCGCAGTAGCTCCTCCAAAACGTGCAATGAAGACGATGGGGAGTATTCGAGCGCTGACAAAGATGAAGTTGATCGGTCGATCCATCCAGATACGCTCGCAAACAACCGATAGCAGGTAAGTACTAGCGGCGTAAAGGTACAAGTAGTGTAGCCATCTTGTACATGTAGCCATTTCCTTTCAAACGTAGCCATCTTCATTCTTAAGTACGACGTGCTGCGCCAATCAGTTGGCAACAACAGTCTCCATTGTGTCACAACTGTAGCGAGCTATGGCGACGCTTTCTCCGTCCGTTCCTGTGGCTTCCAAGGGCAAGCACAAGCAACCGGACGCGTCTTCATCTGATCCGGAGTCAGGCAGTGATAATGAGCCCAAAAGCGACGACGAGGAGCCTCTGGAGCCTTCAGACGACGAGGAAGACGCCGAGGCCCATGACGCCGTGGGCTTCGGAGACGCCATGAGCAAAATCTTGGGCCAGAACGTGGCGGCAGACGCGCAGCCGATCCTGGCCAAGCGCACGACCGCTCGGATGCGGGAGATTCAGAGCGACAAGAAAGAGACCAAGACGGCGAGACTCAGCGCCGCCGAGAAGCGCGAACGGGAGCAGAAGGATATGGCGGTGCCCGACCATTCAACGGCCACGCAGGACAGGAAACTGCGGATGATTGCAACGAAAGGAGGTGGGTGCAATGCAGTTGGCAGAGGAGGCTGCGCAGGTTCAGGAGCTCATGAGGATGTTTTTTGTTGATGTTTTTTGTGTAGTGGTGTCGCTGTTCAACGCCATTGAGAAGCACCAGCACCAGAACGGCAAGAAGGAGGACAAGGACGACAAGAAGGTCAAGGAGATGTCCAAGGACAACTTCCTGGGGCTGCTCAAGGCCTCGCAGCAGAAGACGACGAGCAAGACGCCCGCCGCCAAGACCTCGTGGTCCGTCGTGCAGGACGACTTTATGATGGGCGCCAAGCTTAAGGACTGGGACAACCAGCACGGCACCGAGGTGGGTCGCGTGCGGCAAACGGGCGACGCTGACGTTGAAGCCGCGGAAGACGTGGCCTGGAAACAGGCTGGGGACGCGCTGGACAGCGACAACGAAGCGCCAAGTGGTGCCAAAAAGCCCACCAAGAGACGGACATCGTCAGCAGGGAAGAAATCTGGGAAGAAGGCCAAGCGCTCGTAGATAGCGCACATGCAGACGTCCTAACTCAACACCTTTAGATCGTACATACACTTCGTCTCGAAAAGATGGCTCCCTATATGGCTACATTCATCCCTGCGTATACAAGCCCCTGTCAATCTGCAACTATTTTCACATAGAATTTCCCTCTTCAGTGTCCTACTCGGCAGGTTTTTATCCTGTCCCGATTGCCCGCCATCCGAAGCCATCTGCATTTCCAGTAATAACGGCTCCAAGCAAGAGCAAGCGGCGCTTCCTCGTCTTATGGTGAAGCTCGTAGAGTATCCGGACAGCTCGGAGGACGAGCGAGAGGAGGTGGACGCGGCTTCAGACGGCAGCCAATGGTCCAGCTTCGGAGAGCTGCCGTCCAGTCCCAGCGACTCGTTCTCGTACCCGATGCAGTCGCCAGCGGAGAGTGAAGAGGACGAAGATTACGCGCCCTCGGAGACGTCGCTGGAGCCTCCAGACTCGGATACGCAATCGGTGGACACGGACGACTTGGATCCGCACGAAGAGGACGCTCAGGAGGACGCTCAGGAGCAGGAGGACGCTCAGGAGGAGGACGTGATCGACTTGACCCAGCAGAAGGACGTGTTTTACGAGTGGAGGGACCTGCGGGACGCCTTCCAGGACAACCCTTTCAAGCGGAGGAGTGTGGACACGCAGCAGGAGGCAGCAGAAGAGCAGAAACAGACGCAGGACGAGCCCAACACGTTCGATGTGGAGGCAGGACGCTGGAGTTTCCAGGCCTCGTTCGCTCCTGGAGTGGCCAGTGACAAGCAAAAGAAGCAGATTAAGAGACCCAGTTCGGCTGGTAAGAAGAAGCCTACGGGCGTCTCGCCTCGGTTCTCGAACCTCACGACCAAGGAGCAGTTTTTCTCCAAGGAGACGGCGACTGCGTTCGCTGCAGCTGGAGAGAAACAAGTGAACAATTCTGCAGGATACAAGTTTAAGCCTCCCCAAGTGGAGATTCCAGTGTTTGGAGCCAAGCAGACGACTGCGACTTCTGTGCCGAGAACACCCGATTTCACGTTTGGGAGGTCGCAGTCGGAAACGTTTAGCGACGGAAGTGGTGACACTCATATGCGCAGTCCGACTCCTCGGAACACCCCGGCGACATCTTTTGGACCTGTTGACGGAGGGTTTACGATCGGGCAGAGTGGGAAGGCCCCGAAGCCGTACAATTTCGCGGGCCAAGGCACTAACGGTGCGTTTTCGGCTAAGGTAGTCACAAATGCAAGCGTGGCTGTTGAGGATGAAGGTGATACGTTGATGCGTAGCCCGAGTCCACAAGTTAAGCCTGCGATGACGCCCACCAATTCATTCTTGTTTGGCCAAGCGTACAAGAACCGAAAGCCGTTTGCTGCTCCCAGGCAAAACAGCAATGGTTCAGTTCATTCGCATGGGGCTCCTCCAGCTCCTACCAGTGCAGCACCAGCAAGGGCGAAAGGATCTGCGTGGGCACCAAAAGTACCGGATGCAAACACTTCAACCAGTTCATTTGCCACAAACAACGAGCCTCCTCCAGCGTCTGCGTTTTTCACCACGGGAGTCGCTGCACCAAACACACATCGGAATTCGGACCGCCGGAAGAAGAAACCAAATGCGAGCTCGGTATTTGTGGCTCAACCAAACAGCAACACGAGTTCTACATCCTTCGAGACTCCATCGTCAACATTCGGGTCATCGCCTTTTCAGACAACGGCAGGTGCCCGACGGCGACCTGAGACTTCGTTCGCACGACCTCGAGTCTCTACCACTCGAACGGAGGAAAATTCTTTTGAGAAGGCCACAGGAACGACAGCTAACGCTGTAGCTTCACCTGGAAGCACAGGTGGTTCTTTCGTATTTGGTAGCACAAGCGCGGATCACCCCACAAGAACCAACCCGCCAACTTTTGGTACACCAACCAATGGAGCCGCTCCAGCGACATCGACTGCAGATACATCCGCGCGCGCGTTTATGTTTGGCAAGGGCACGCCGCACGATCCATTTGAATTTGGAGATGCTGAAGTCGAGCCACAACCTGAACGAGCTGGCTCGCATTTTATGGGCGCCCAGAGTGGCAATGGAGCCTTTGGCGCGTTTAATATCGGAAGCGCAGAGGCGAAAAAGAACTCGCGTTATACCTCGCGAGTGCGTACAAGAAAAAGTGGAATGTTCACGAATAAGAGCAGCCCAAGGAAGGATGCCAAGCTCGGTGAAAAAGAACCTGAGCCTTCCCCCGATGCTTCCTCGTCGACTACCACGTCTGATTCCCCTTTTGGCATGCAGAATAGGCGGAGCCGCAAGAATGCTCGTCTACGGCATACGTATGGTCACAGTCCACCTGCAGATCTGTTTGTGACACCAACTTTTCACACCCATTCCTCTTCGCCGCAGTTTGCATCATCTGGAGGGAATCAAAGACCCAACGTGATAAGACCTACAGCCAAGAAAGGTATTCCATTCACCTTTGGTGCAAGTGACGGTCGTTTCTCTACTGGAGCAGCGCAACAACCTGGCGCCTCAAACGAATCTGGTGCATTTTTCCAGCCACCCACATCTGCCTCGCAACCCCAAGACTCGAGTCATGCACCAGCTCGACAGTCAAATGGGCGATCACAACCTACCCAGTCAAGCCAAACTAGTGAAGGCGGAACGCGTCCGACTTTTGCTGGGTCGCGTCGTATCCTTCGAGCGGCACTTAAAAATGTTGGAGTTCGAGGTGATCGTGTCCGATCAGCGCCGCCCGCAACCACGGGTTATCACCGTGAAGTGGGCGATGCTGAAATGGATAGCGAAGACGAACGTGACTGGCTGGAGCTGAAGCGCCTAGGAGGCGTTGCATATTCCTCCAAGCAGTACGAAGAGGCCGCAGAGTACTACCGTCAAAGTATTGAGGTCCTGGAATCGCAGCTTTATGAGAACGGTGCCCTGGATACGGCTGAAATGAGAACCGATAAAGCGAAACTCCACGCGAACCGAGCGGCATGCCTTATGATGTTGTCGCAAATAACGGAAGCACAGCGTGAATGCCAACGTTCGATCGAAGTGGATGCAGCGTACGCGCGAGCGTACCTGCGACTTGGACGGATTCAAGTCTTACTGGGGGATACCGCTAATGCTCAAGCGAATATCGACACGGCGAAACAGCTTATGGAAAGAAATGGAGGTGAGGTGATGAGTAGCGATCAAGCTGATCACGCTTCGCTGTTAAAAATGGAATCAACGATTAGGAAGTTGACGACATTACAAGGTGAGATCAAGTGGTATGTGGACTGCGGGGACTTCCAGCACGCTTTACAGCACACTGAAAGCGCACTCGCACTTGCGCCGAACTGCCGGAAGCTTCAGGTTGAAAAAGCTCGCATCCTGCTTCACGAGAGGTACGTGTATCTGTCCAGTCCTGATCCTCTTTGGTATTTGTTGGAGGTGGCTAACGAGCTTGTTGTGTTTATGGTTGGTTGATTAAAGGGAGTTTGACGAGATTGTAGAGTTCTGCTCATCGATTGTCGAGAAACAGCTTGCAAACTATGGGAAACGGTCTAGCCCTGCAAGCAGAAATGGGAAACACTCCAAGTCTGTGAAGGAAAAGACGGTGGACAAGGTGGCGTTCGTTGGCATTGACATGGGTCTGTTGTGGGCAACCACGCTGCATTACCAGAACAAAGTCGACGACGCGGTACGGATACTCAACGCTTTGGAAATTGTGGCGCCTTGCAGCTCTAACGTGATTCAGCTGAAGCGCCAGTGGCAAGAGATGAAGCAGCTCAAGCACAATGGCAACGATCGATTTAAACGAGGAGAGTACCAGGAAGCAGTGCGTTTATACTCGGAGGCAGTGCAGATCGACCCACAGCACCACGAGTTCTGTGCAATTATTTATTGCAATCGCGCGGCAGCTCAGATGGGCTTGGAACGGTATCACACAGCGATTCTTGACTGCAATGAAGCGTTGCAACGGAAATCACAATACCCTCGCGCGCTGCTACGTCGAGCCCGTTGCCATGCTGCGTTGAAGATGTTCCACGAAGCAGTAAAGGATTTTGATAGTTATCTGCGGGAGCAGCCGAACGACATGCCTACAGAAGCGACAGCGGACGTTCGTCGCGAGAGAAATGAGGCGAAGGCTGCGATCGCCAAGGCTCGAGAAGAGGCAAGGCAGCGAGAAGCGGCGAAGAAACGAGCTGAACGCGAACAGCGTCAAAGGCGCTCGCAACGTTGGGAAGAAACTTCATGGGACAACAGCAGGTTCTACGAGAACTTCCGACGCGGCACAAGCAGCAACAGCTACAACAACAACAACAACAGCAGCAGCAATGGCAGTAGCTATGGCAATAGCAGACATCAGTCGTCGGGCGCTGGCAGTCGAGCATCGTTCATGGCTCCCAAGACCCAACGCCGCACGCACTACGACGTGCTGGGGATTGAGAAATCAGCATCGGGCGAGCAAATCAAGAAGGCGTACCGGAAGCTGGCACTCGTGTATCACCCAGGTAAATTACTCTGGTTTGCAGCGGAGATAGGTGCTGGTTAGCTTACTAAGCTTTGTTTCTTGTTTTTCTGTAGACAAAGCGAAGACGTCGACCCACGCGGACTTGTTCAAGGAGATGACAGCCGCGTACAACGTGCTCTCGGACGAAAGTGCGAAGGCCAAGTACGACAGAGAGTTGGTCTACAACAGGTTTGGCAACTTTTACGAGAACTAATATGCGCTAGCTACGAAGGACTCGCGTCGAAGCTGCTGCGGTGCGACCGATTCAATATCAACACTATTATTCAAACAGGAGGACCACTCGAGTTGCTGCCTTGATGATTACATGACAGCTTCAACGACCAGATCGTGTGGACCTCGACGAGGTCAATGACAATTCCCGCTGCGTGTTTTCGAGCGTGGCTGGCCAGTACCTTCGGCATGGAGACCTGATCTTCAGTTCCCAAGTCTCTTCGACGACGACAATTGCAATTACAATGAGCGGCCAATTTGACATTGTGGTGTTTGGTGCTACGGGCTTCACCGGAGAGCTGGCTGCAAGACACTTAATCACTGAGACAGGAGTCGGCGTTGGGATCCCCAAACGCAATCAAATGGGCGTTAGCAGCACGTAGCGCCAGCAAGTTGGCTGCGTTGAAGGAAGAGCTCGTGAACAAGGTGCCGGACGTGGACAGCAAGCTGATCAATGCGATCCCGACACTCATTACTGGCAGTCACGATGAAGTTTCGTTGCTGAACATGGTCAAGCAGACGAAGGTGGTGTTGTCTCTCGTAGGACCCTACACGCTGTACGGAGAGACGTTGATCAAGCTGTGTGCGGAGAACGGAGTGCACTACTGCGACTTGACTGGAGAGATGCTGTGGGTGCGTGACGTGATCCGCAAGTACCATGATGTTGCAGCGAAGAGCGGTGCTATCCTTGTGAACTCGTGCGGTGTGGACTCAGCCCCGTCCGACCTCATTGCTTATCTACTCGCATCTCGGATTCGCAAGCTCCGTGGCAATGAAACTAAAACTGGTCGGATTGACTTCCTCATCACGGAGTCTCGAGGCAGTGTCAGTGGAGGCACTTTTGCTTCAGTCCTTCAAATGGTGGAAGGCAAGACGAGCAAGCAGCTCTCCGAGACGTGCAACCCGTTCGTGTTGACGGACGAGAAGACGCTCAACCAGAAGCGAGCGGAAGGACTCGTTGGCCCCAACTCCGTCAGCATCCCCGTACGCTACGACAAGATTTTGGGCAGCTGGACGTCTTTTTCCTGGGCCAGCTCATGAACCACGCGGTGGTGCACCGCTCCAATTACCTTCTCAAGGAGCTGTACGGCCAACGCTTCGTGTACAGCGAACGCTTCGCCATCGGTGGACTATTCAGCCAAGTGCTGGTCACCACGGCGTCCGTGGTCATCTCGACCATGCTGTACTTCAAATGGACCCGCAAACTGCTGCAGAAGTTGGCCCCACGTCCGGTTGAAGGCCCCTCCGAAGACATGCTGCTTAATGGCTCGTTCATCGTCGACGCCAACGGATTCACGGAAGACGGAGAGTTGGCAGCAAAACTCAAAGCTGTTGTGAAATGAGACCCAGGCTACTACATGACGGTCCGGCTGATCTCGGAATGTGCCTTCTGCTTGGCCAAACGCGACCTCCGTGACGGCAGCGATGACGTTCCTGGCACCCCCGTGGTCTCCGGAGGCTTCTACACGCCAGCGTTCGCTTTCGGCCGTAAACTGTCGGACCGCATGCACTCGAAGCGCTTCATGACGTTCGACCTGACGGACGTCCTGCCGAAGCTGCAAAAAGAAGGTCAGTCCACGAACGAACCCGCCACTGCATTTTTAACGTGTCAAGGCTACCAGCTCCAAGTGTCTTCCTCTCTTCCATCACTTGTCTTGTCCTGCACTTGAGCTCTCCGTCGAGTCGGTCGTTTTCCCTGTCGGTAGCTTGTTGCAGAACGCCACCACGTTCGGTTGCAAGTACAGCGTCTTCCTCACATGGCGCTTGTCATTGAGATAGTCTTGCGCCTCCTTGGGCGTCATCCCGCGGTGTGCCACGAGCCAGCAGAAGGCCACGGCGGCACTGCGTCCCGTACCCCCTTTGCAGTGCACGTAGGTCCTCACTCCTCGTTGTTTCTGGGTCCGGATGAAAGCCACAGCAGCTTCCAGTGCTGCCAGTGAAGGTTCACAATGGTCCACCGTCGGGAGACGCAATTGCTGGATGTGGTGGCGTCGGTACTGGTTAACTGGTCCCTCGTATTCATCGCACAAGTTAACAACTGCACGAACACCACGAGACACTAGAGCGTCCACATGTGGCATGAAGGACATGGGGGCAGCCCCCAAAAGCACGTGAGAGTCCACCAACGTCCAGTAGTTCTTCCGGCGCGAGAGGTACGTGAGTGGCCACGTGGGGTAGAAGTACACGCGCGCCACGACCTTCGCCAGTCCCTCCGGTAGGAAATGCAGCTGGAAGGCGGCATACAGGACGAGGGTCGCCACTACCCAGGCCTGCCAGCTCGTGATGGCGTACAGCAGCACGGAGAAGAGCATACCGGAGACTTTGGGATAAGTAGGAATGGGATTTTCAGATTTGAAAGAGAGATGGCTACACTCGGTTAGTGGTCGCGACTTTAGGATGACGCCTGTTCCACGTACTTGTCCGAAGCGACTTCGTAGTCCGTGACGAACCACGCAGCTGAGTTCTTCTGCACGAACTTGAGGAAGTCGTTGAGTCGCGCCTGGATCTGGTGCAGCTCCCGAGGAGAAATGTTCGAGCCCGCGAGCAGCACGGGTAATCTCACTGCAGCGAACCAGACAATAAAACCACGTTAGTCAGGTACAGTTCCAGCAGAGAAATCCACAACTAGTCGCTGCTCCACGCACCGAAAAGCCGGATGAGGTGCTCGGCGCCGTATATCTGCGAGAGCGGCACTTCCTCCGTTTGCTTCTGCCGGAGCTCCTGATACTGTCTGCGCTCCATGCGGTAGAGCAGGATGGAGCTGAGCGCGCGGTCAAAGTACGACTGCACGCCCTCCATGATGCCTTCAACGTTCTTGTACTCCTTCTCCTGACTAGCGTCTCCGTCAGTCACCTTGCTCTTCTTAAACTCCAAGTACGTCTTAATAATCTGTCCACAAACAACAAACAAAAAAGCACAATCCCATCATCCACAGCTCACTCTCTTTCCACCTCCACCTCCTTCCCCTTACCTGGCTGACATTGGGCTTCCTCGGCAGCGGCACCAGTTTGTGCGGCGCTTGCGTCACGTTCTTCCAGTCCTCCACGAGTTGTTTCTTAAGCGAAAAGGGCATCTGGATGTTGATCTGCTTGGCCGACGTCTCGTCTGCATTCTTCCCCTCTCCAGGGCCTGGGAACTCCTCGTAGTCGTTCTCCACGCTGCGTTTTAAGCGTTTAAACGGACTTTTCCGGGAGCTGGGCGTGTCCACTCCCGCTGAGCTGATCTTCTTCTTCTTGGCCAGTCGCTTCTCCTTCTTGGCCTGTGCCATCTCCACTTTGGCCTTCTGCTGCAGCGCGCGATTGGCGGCCGTGTCCTCCAGCACGCGGTCGTGCCGCACCCACTCGTCCCATTTCTTGGCCCAGCCCTGGTAGTGCAGATAGTATTGCGTACTGGCAGAGGCGTGACCACCGGCGCCCTCTGCCTCCTCGACGCCTTGGCCGTTATCCACCTTCTGCACCTTGGCGTCGTAGATCATCACGCCGTGGTACGCCAGCACCGTGTCCCCCACTTTGACTGCCATCTCTATTGCTATTTTGACACTGATGCTGATGGCGGGAAGGCGTAGACACTGGGAAACAGCATATGATATGTGGAGACAGAGGTTGTATGATGTAGCCATCTGAAGTGAATACTATGATACGGCATATTGTATGTCGATAGACAGGTTAAAAGGGTGTACCCAGCTACACTTCGATTAGGTACGATTCAACCTTCGAGCAACATTCGATTCATCGGTTTCGCTGTTCGGCAGCGTCAGTTACTGACTCTATAGGGTACCACCAACTGCATAGGGCATTGCGACTTCTCCCCCTTCCAGCAGCTTCATGAAAGGATTCCTGGGGCTTTTGGCGGCGGCCACCGCGTGTCTGACCAGCTGTGAGGCTGGCGGCACTTTCATCGAGTTCCGCTCCGTGGACGGCCAGCTGAAGGCGGACAACGAGACGTTCCACATTAAGGGCATCAACTGGTTCGGCGGTGGTGCGTTCAAATCACCCATTTTCTAAGTCGTATTTACACCCATTTCTAAGTCTTATTTGCACCCATTTCTAAATATTATAACGGTTGTTTAGAAACGATCGAGTTGGTGGTGCAGGGCCTTTGGCCGTCCGCCACGACGATTGGCGATGCCATGGACTTGTTTGCAAGCTACGGCATCAATGCACTGCGACTGCCGCTGGCTATGGACTCGGTGGTGGACGACCCCAAGGTCAAGAGCACGCAGACGGGAGGATCCCCGTCCTTGGCGGGCAAAACCTACTTGGAAGTGCTGGACGAGATCGTCCGAGAGGCCAGGAAGCGCAACATTCTCGTCATGTTCGACAGCCACCGCATTGAAGCGTCCGAGCCGGACTTCCCCGACGTTGCGGTGCCCGACGACATCACTCCAGCGTTGCAAAAGCTCGCCTCGAGGTATTGCGAGGATCCGGGCGCGTGGAATGTGTTTGCCATTGACATCAAGAACGAACCCAAAGGAAAATCGACGTGGGGCAAAGGAGACGAAGACACGGACTGGAACCTGCAGGCTGCTAAGATTGGCAACGCTGTGCTGAAGAAGTGTCCGAGGCTGTTAATTTTTGTCGAAGGAGTGCAGACGAACATCAAGGGAGTGACGCTGGAGTGGGGACAAGCTGGAGGATCACTGCAGGGTGCCAAGGACTACCCGGTCAAGCTCAGTAACATGGAGCGACTCGTGTACAGCCCGCACCTCATCTCGCCAGGTGTCGATTATAAGTCTCCGTGGTGGAGCGCGTCCAACTTCCCGGATAACATGCCCGATCTGTGGGATGAATACTTCGGCTTCGTGCCCAAGGAAACTGGCCAGGCGGTGGTCGTTGGATCTTGGGGAGCTCAGATGAAAGACAAGAACAAAAAGTGGGCCAACGCCGTGTCGGCGTATTTGGAGAAAAAGTCGATCGGATCGTTCTACTGGGCCTTCAACCCCCAGTCGGCTGATACTGGCGGCTTTGTCGATAACGATTGGGTTACTCCGTTGGACGAGCGCGTTGCACTTTTGGAGACGCTGCCAACCACCAGTGTGGACGACATTGTCGCAATTTACGCAGAGTGCACCAAAACCTGTTTGGGCAATGGAGGATGTGAAGGCGGCAAGTGCATTTGCTACTCTGGATGGAGCGGGCCCCAGTGTGAAATCTGCTCAGAGGGTGACACGGGGGCGTGCAATGATTTGGGCACGTGCTTGGGCAACAGCACTTGCGCATGTAACGATGACGCGAACGGCAAATACTGTGCTGGCACGGAGTGTGACGAGATTGATTGCGGTGATAGCGATAACGCTGGCTGCTTCAACGGCGAGTGCACATGTCTCTACAACTGCGTCGGAAACGATTGCACTGTTTGCGCGGCTAGTGAGTCTGCTCTGGCTGATGCTTCCAATGGAGCGACAATTCTCTGCGATGCGTGTGATCCTCAGACCCACAACGATTTTTCGGCTGCTGCTCTACCGCCCACAGTAGGAGTCGCTACGTTTGCTACGCTCTCATTCCTCCTTTCGTATTTCCTTTAACCTTAGTTGCCTACGTGCTAATAATATAGCAAACACACTTCGTACACAGTTTCCACTATAAGGGCAGCACGTTGATTGTCTAGCCCTGAACGAATAAAGTGTCGGGGCACACTCAAGTTACAGATGTAGAGCTGCTAGAATGGTGGCGGCCGAAATTCTTTAGAAGCATGCGTGATTTCGTGCTGGAGTACGATTCATGTCTTGTGGAAAGGTACTCGAAAGCCCTGCATCGATAACGTGGTTGTGATGTTTGCTAGATTTACAAGTCATCGAGCAAATGCTACTTCAAGTACTAAAGTAAGAATTATCCGGATACATGTATTATATTAATAACACTGTTTCATGAAGAGTATGGAGGCCTGAAACAGGATGGGGTTGCCTGGATATGTCTGAACTATCCAATCACTGAACAAAGCATTGCTGTTGTGAAGACTGCAATGTTGAGGTGTCTTGTGACCAACTTTCCTTGCTCAAGGTTTTCACTTCTCAACCTCGCGTCCATCCGCTCAAGTCTTCGTTGTCTCTACTCCATGATGCGTTTTAGTTACGTTGTGCTTGTATGCAACCGCTCTCTTTGCTAGCTGCGAACACGTTTTGGCAGCCGATAACTCCAACCGCAACAACCTCTTGAAGACGACTCCTGCTGAGGGCAAAAGGTTCCTCAGAAGTTTGAGCGCCAAGACGAGCGCCGACGACGATGAAGAAGAAGAGCGAGCTGGGGGACTCGGTATGATTGACGACGCCGTAAAAAAGATTGACGACGCGACTGACAAAAACAAAGAACTTGGCCTACATGATCAACATGTTCGAGGGCTGGGAGGGTAAGACGTCAAAGCGTCCATGGAAGGGCAGCCTTCCAAAGCCGAATTTAAAGCTATGCGGGAGATGTACAAGGCGTACAAAGGGCTTGGAAAAGAAGAGCTTCTCAAACTGCTAAGCTGATAACACCCAGTGTCCACAAATCGATATATCGGTAGCCAAGAATCACTGCTGCTGCTTCCTGAGAATTCGTCACCAGATCACTTTGCTCGAGTCCGAAAGATTTGTGCTGTAAAAAGAAATAAGCATCAATACCATCGTGAGTACGCGTCTAAACTGAGTAGCGCCGATTCACTGCCGATCTTTAGTTTGTCCTTTTGAACCGTCACTGAAATATCCATGCCGTCGGAGGCCAAAGAGAGCAAGGATGGAGACGCTGGTGACGCAAAGCGTGGGCGTGCTGCATTCGACGTCGAAGAAGAGGAGACCGTGCTGACTGACGACGCTAAGAGACCCCCAATGCGTGCAAGTATCGGCTGGGGCAATGAGACGACACTGGCCAGTGATGAAAAAGAAGGAGGCACACCCGACCCCGATGCTGCTCCTGCTTCTACTGGGTCATCAACTAGCGAGTCAAAACGCGGAAGTCGTCGTCGCAAGGGTTCTGAAGCTGCGGAGGCGTCAGGTGGCGATCGCCGGAACCAGAAGAACCGCTACTTTGAAGAGGACGATGAGACCACTGGTACGGCGATGAAGACTGGAAAGCCTTGTCGAGTGATCTGCTCACATGATCTTGGTCTTTTGTTTGCTTGAACAGACATCATGGAGATCCCTGACCTTGAGGAGGAAGAGCGCGAGCCTGACATCACCACTATGGGTTAGTACAGAGAGTTCCACGATTGCCGTTGGTATCACTTTTCAAACCAGCTCGATCTGTCGGTGTCTAGTTGCTGAGGCGCCGCGCAATACAACACGAGCTGTGCAGAGCTTGAAGCAGCTGGACAAGGACATCAAGTTCGCGCTCCCAAGCGCCACGGTAGGCTCTCCTCATTCGTTTAGGGCTATGGCTCTCGAAGCTGGACAAAAGTACTAACGACTCGATTCGTGCAGACTCACGGCGTAGACTTGCACCTGCTAACCAGTGCATTATGTCCCGAACGAGCGGTACGCTGGCAAACGTCCACTTGTACTCTGATCAATGCTAACAACTCTGAATCCAACTGCAGGTAGCGGAAGACGACGAGTCGTGGGATTTCGACACGCTACTCAACGACATCGCGCAGGAGATCCAAAAGGACCTGGACGAGAAGGAGGAGTTCGTCCGTCTCGGCTCGCAAGAGTCTCTCCACCTCGCTCCTTAGCTAGAGACTATAGCTTCCTAAAAACACACACAAAACGCCACCCCGTTCAGATCTCTGCTCAGTACAACGTGAGTGCATCTGCATTAGCTGAAACACCTCTCTTTGTTCTACTTGTGCACCTCGAACTTCCACTCGACGCCGTACACTCCCACCGACTGTTCTCCTTCTTCGTCGTAGTCGGCCCAGTCGTCACTCAGATCCACGTCCTCAAACGCCGCATGACGACCAGCAGAAATGACGCGATAGCCGCTCTCCGGGTGCCACGCGTAAGGTTCAATGCCCCGACACTCAAAACCCACAAAGGGGACGAACTCGCCCGAGTCTGCAGCTGCAACTTCCCTCGTGAGCTTCTTGACGTCGCGGACGACTGTGAGCTGCGACGGCTTGTTGGCGCCTGGCCACTTGAGCGTGAAATGCACTTCCCCTCGGCCGCCAGCCACGTCCACCGCCTCCTCGTCCGACACGAACACGGCCTCGCGCTTCTCGTCGCCGCGCGGCTCCTTGACGTCCAGACACCAGCGGTGCAGCGGCGGCGCGGCCAGCGTCTCGACGTTCTCCAGCTCCGCCTTGACGTACAGCACGAACAGCACCATCACTTGAGCAATAATGCGGAATGCGTATGTGGAACACACCACTAGTAAGGTATTCCACACCATTAATATGTGGTACACCTAAACGGTAAGGTCCTCCACACCATTAATACGTGGCACACCCGAATAGTAAGGTGCGCCACACAAGCCAAACTCGAGATACGACGATGGCGACGGACCTGAGCGCCATCGACGAGCGCGTCCGCTCCGGCAGCGGCAGCTTCGCGGCGCCCGAGGAGGCTGCGGACGACGACGCGTCCATGTCGAACGACGAGTCCATGTCTTCTTCCTCGAGTCTGGACATGGAGCACGCGCAGGAGCTGGAGCTGGAACGTAGCGGCCACTTGGCGTCGCATCAGGAGCCGCCGCCTCGCGCCAACTCGTTCGACGACTTTGCACGGCAATTGCCGTACCAAGAGTTCCATAATGTTGCACCTCCACGTCCCTCGAGCTTTTCGTTTGACGTGGCGGACGCTGCGTTAAGTGCACAATCTGCGTCCACCGCCCAGAGCATGTGGCTCTTGACGCAGTTCGCTCCGGCCATGTCGAAGACCATCAAGAGCGCAGACCCGAGCGCCGATATGGAGGACGACGAGCCTTTTGATGAAGAGACGGAGAGGGCGCACGCTGCTCAGGTTAACAGCGAAGGAGGAGCTGCTCAGGTGGGGGAGCAAGCAGGCAATAGATCTGGCAACCGACGGGTGGCGTGGGCCACGTCGACGGCTCATGTGGAGCTGCCGGAAGGTGTTCGACTCACGGCCGCTAGAAATGAAGTCACGGGCGTCCAGCTGAGAGTCAAGTCCAATGTGCCCTTTTTGATGACGACGGATACCAGTAATTGGATGTTGCCCTTGGGCCATGGACCCCGAGCGAGGGTGGTGGTGGATACGAGGTTTGTGCCGCCCAACATGTTGAAGATCGAAACATTCGTGGTGGGCAGCGTGGAAGATGAGAACTCGGATTTGGTGATGGAGACGCTGGAACGCACGGGGGTTAGCAGCAGAGCTGCCAGGGAGCACGCTGTGTATGTACGAGTCCGGATTGGGGAGAACTTGGAGCCAGGGGTGTATGAACTGCCATTACGCGTGTTCACCCAGGAGGCTGGCTTTCGTGACGAACAACTGACTTGGTCTAGCAGTTTTGCGGTGCGTGTTGTGGATGTTAGACTCCCTACGCCGAACAATTGGCGATTTCGATTGGATCTGTGGCAGCATTGGACTGCTGTAGCTCGCGCACATCGTGTTGCGCTGTGGAGTAACAGGCATTTCGAGCTCATCGATCGGTATATGGTGCCGCTGTCGGAAATGGGTCAGAAATGTCTGTCAATTGTGGCCACAGAGATGCCGTGGGCCGGTCAGCAATGCTACATGGAGGAGCAAAATGCGTCAGCATTGTTTGAGCACGCTGTCTTGGAGGTGTATGAAGATCCGGCGCATGGTGTTCCTTTGTCAGTAGACTTTACACACTTTGACCGTCTGCTTGAATTAGCGGCGCATCATCATTTAGACCATGAGATTGAAGTGTTTGGTCTTCTTTCCGTATGGCGCGACCCGGTTGCAGGTTTTAACGCCCCTGCCGAGCTCACCGCGCACCATCTTCGACCGCCCCCGACTGCATCAGCTCCAGACCCAACTCCCGCTTCAGAAGCACGTCGTCGAAGTTCCTCTGGCTCTGGGTTGACCTCTCCCACTGCTGTCTCCTCGTCAACAATGCAAGCTGCTGGTATTAATGGCAATGATCTTGGCATAGCTAACGACCAGCCAAACACATCCGCATCACAGCCGTCGTCTTCGCCCACAGCTTCTTCACAAACCCCTGCATTTGTGATCGATGGCTGGCGAATCCGGTGTCAGGACCGCACTACTCAACGGGTGCGCTACCTGAGGCGAGTTTCAGAGGTTGAGTCATTCATTGAGCAGTTCTATGCTCATTGCGTAGCATTGGAGATTGCAGATCGCGTAAGGGTATGCGCTGACGAGCCCCGGGATGTAGCAGTCTTCCATGAGCAGTTGCGCTTTATGCAGCGGTTAGCTCCTAATTTCCGTATCAAGCTGGCAGTCAACCACCCCGAGTTTTTCTCGCCGGCTTACGCGCCGCCACAAGTCGCTGACTACGTGCCGCTCTTGCCGCTGGCATGTGCTGACCTGGAGTTAACACGGCGTTTGGCCAACGATGCTCGTGCTCGCGGAGGACATGTCTGCTGGTATGTTTGCTGTGGCCCAGCGTTCCCAAACCAATTTGTCTCGTCGCCACTTGTGGAAGGCGAGCTCGTCGGATACCTCACTTTCTTCTTCGAGCTTGACGGATTTCTTCGGTGGAACTACTGCCTCTGGCCAGCGAAGCCGTGGGATGATCTTCGGTGGCGCGCGCCAATGTGGAAGGTCGGAGACATGTATTTTGTGCTGCCGGGCCATGACGGTTGGCCAGTGGAGACACTGCGTTTGGAATCTCTACGGTTTGCGGGTCAGGCCTTTGAGCTGTTGGCGCTCGCTCAAGAAACACTGGCGCCAGCGCAGATGCAGCAGCTACAGCGTACGGTTGCCGAGCAGATTTTACGGTCAAGCGATTTGGAAGAGTTTGGGCGATGTGCGGATCGAGCGCGCGAAGACCTGTACTCCCTTGATCCGATGGACTATCAACGTGCCAAGACGATCATCCTCGACACACTGGCAGCAGCAGCAGTCAAAGGTGGAGCAACTTGAAGCAATCAACTCGCGAATATTAAGATGGAGAGAAGCTTTAACATGAAGAGACATCATGGAGAGATAAAGAAAATTGACAATAAAGGTAGATTGACAGTAAATATTTTTCATTGATTTTCGGGTACTCAAGCTAAAGCTTCCTACGCTACAATGCTTTCGAAGGCTCATATGGTGATGCATGTTAAAGTATCCACATGGTGTTTCAGAACAGGTCTGAGAATATTATAATCATCGCCTCGACTAGGAGAAGAACGAAAATGCAATTGTACTGAGTGGGAAGACTCATATGGTGATGCATGTTAAAGTATCCACACGTTGTTTCAGAACAGGTCTGTGTTGGATATTTTAATCATCGTCGTCCCGGATCAAAGACACACGAATATGTATATGAAGAGAGTCGGGTAGTGGATGCTCATCATTTATGCCGATGTAGACGGCTTTCATGAAGGGGAATCCTAAAACAAGTTTATCGTCACTCTCTCTCCATTTAAACACACAATATGCAAACATGTACCAGGGAGATGTTGCCTCAGAAACACAGGTGTAAGAAGTCCACACGTTTGTCCGAAGACCAAAGGGTAGTTTAGGTGGTAATGATAAGTAGGTATCCTCATCAGCAACATCTTCAGGGTCCCCACATGCATATACATCGATGGTTGTTTCATCCGATTCTTTAGGTGTTCGGTTTATCGACACAAAGATCAGCTTTGAGCAAGCTCGCCGCCATTCCTTTCAGAGTGGTGCATGAATGTTTTAATCATCAACAACTCACATCGCTCGGGTCCCCCCACACATAAAATACATCAATAGATATATAAGCAGCTATGTTGACTTCACCGCACGAGGCACTTCGAACCACCCGAGCACCAATTATCTCCACCCGAAAGCAGATCAAACCAACACTCGGACGCCCGAAGCACACACAGCAGTGGAATCCGTAGAAAGCTCGCTGTCACTTTTGCTTCTGTGAAAAAGTACCGGGTCCAATCACAAATGCTCACCCACCAGGCAGTGACAGCTCCAATGCACACAGCGCCACCACCAACTCGAACTTTTCAGCGCAAGTCAATGATGTGCCATGAACACCTTCACTGTCGACCCAATGAGCTGCAGAATATTGCCGGCGTGGAGTATGAAGAAGCAACATATACGTATACAAGTATACACTGTATACAACTGGATGAGAGAGGTCAGAACTTTGAGCAATTTCATTGCCATGAGGCAGATCATGAACACGGACCAAAGTATGTGGTCATCACTCCTCTCTAGACTTGAATAAATATACAAATGAGTTGGAGAGCTCATTTTATGGGTGATAGTGATATATTCGATTCTTCACGGCTAGTTGGTTCAAGCCAAATCAGACACTGTTTTCATCATCGCACTCCAGGTATACATGTATACACACAGATATACAGATATACAAGTATACACACATACGTACACAGTCTTGAATTGGCTGGACTCGGTGGTTGCATATAATGATTCCGGATGCAGCTATCTTCCGCACGGTTTATGGTTCTCAGAAGAGGGAGCTTGTGATCTTCATCGCCCTGCACGTTCGACACTCGCCACTGAATACTTGAAAAAATGTTGGAGATCCGACCGCGGACAATTGGAGAATGATCCGAACTTTGGCTCGATGGGTTTTGCTGGCGGGGCATCCACCCGTTGCTATCAGGTCGTAAAAAGAGGTTCAGTCAGTAATTACGTAACTTCGACTGATGATTGGCTGACACCTTTTTATAAGATTCGCACTTAAGAGGGCAACTTGTTGAACCGGTAAAAGTACCGAACTGCAACTTACCTTCCATCACAATGCCATCAAGACAAGACGAATGCAGAATGGTTCACCTGTAACTTGTTTTTTTTTATCTAACGGATAAGTGCGCGTGGATGTTGCCATGTCCCTAGTGCCTCGGGCATGTTTTCTTCCTCTCTTTTGCGCCGCCGACCTGACCGGCATATGCCCAGCGCTGTGACTTCCTGTCGGCTGGACTAATAGTGCTACACGGCTTGGGCTGAGCTCTACAGCCCAAGCAGCGCAACTGCGCTCCCTCAGTATCCGCCTCAATTCAACTGGACGAAGCGGACGCTGTGGAGGAGTGCATGTGCGCCTGGATCGGCAACATCACGACGTCCAGGTCGTCGGGT
This sequence comes from Phytophthora cryptogea, assembly GCA_000468175.2. Lineage (NCBI taxonomy): Eukaryota > Oomycota > Peronosporomycetes > Peronosporales > Peronosporaceae > Phytophthora > Phytophthora cryptogea. The sequence goes on from KV742776.1 coordinate 19,009, forward strand.
GACCCGAAACGCGTTAGGTACGTCGCCGGGATAAACTTCTTCTCCGCTTCCGGGTCCTCGTTGGCCTCCAACACGGTCAGCAACATCGTTTTCTCTGTCTTCTTCTCGCACAACAGGCAGGAGCCCAAGCTCGCGTTCATCAGTAGCTTGGTTCCAGGCCCGTGCGCGTACGACTCGCGCCGCATGACCACACGCGCAGTCGACTTGTCGCCATCGGTCTTTGAGTCCTTGGCATTTAGCACCCGCAGCGGGCCGATCCCAACTTCTGTGTAGTCCTTCTCGACCAATTTAAACAGCTTCGCACGTTTCTAAAGTAGCAACAGAACAACGGAGCAAAGAGAAGGGTTAGCTCTGCACCACGAAGATTCGCAAAGTAGCTAAAACTCACACACCTCAACCAAAATCTGCTCGCCTTCCTCACCATTCGCAAGCTGCACATACCACAAACAAGCACAGCGGTCAGAACACGTCACCCAACAATCCCCCAACGTATATCCACAGTGCAAACGCACCTCCGCTTCAGTCAGCGCCAGCACAACCGGCTCCGCCTTCTTGGCCACCTCAGCATCTGAGAAATCCGTCGCCGAGCTCGACGATGCCTTGGCGCCAAAGCCATCCGAGTCCGACTGCACTGTCGCGAAGGACGCGAACGTCACGGGAGATTTCCCCTGAAAAGACGCAAAGCCGCTCGAGCCTGTGGGTGTCTCTGTCGTCACTGCATCTCCGAATCCACCCGTCGCCTTGATAGCGAACCCTCCAAACCCCGAATCCGTCGAGGCCTTGGCGCCGAATCCATTGGCGTTCGAAGACGACGTGAAGGCCGCAATGGCGTTCTTGCCACTAAAGGCGCTGAAGCCGCCAAAGGCGCTACCACTCGTATTGGGCTTGGCCACCTTCTCCTCCTCCATCTCTTTAACTGTTTCCTGCTCTTCCTGCTCCTCTGTAATGGGTGACGTGGACGCTGACGAGTCCTTGGCTGCAGCGTCCTCCTACAGCAAGAGTAAAAGTCCGTTAGAGCTCGGAATTGCAGCCTTTTGACCGTAAAAAGCCGCTCTCGGACCTCGTGGCCGCCGATTTCCGGCTGTGGGGCGGCGTTTTCGTCGATTTTGACCTTCTTGACGTCCTCCGCCACCTTGGCGTCCACATCGAGCCGCACCTTCTTGACAATCTGACAATAAGCGGCAAAAATGACGTTAGAAACACTGAAAATTCGTCTATTTCCACTCATTTTTCCCACTGAGAGCAACACGCACAGGCTGGTGCTCGTCATCCACCGTCTCGGGCTTCTCGTGCTCGCCCTTGGTGGCCATGGCGGACGCTTGGGGAGGGGCAAATGGACTGGGGCGTGTCTAGCACTGGAGTTTGACTGGTCGCTTCAGACACCGATGCGATTGGCGGATATTGCGTTTCGAGGTTTTGGCCAATCCCAGCGCAGTATTTGGAGCCGGCTCAAAAATGCAGCAGCTCATTTGCATTAAACGAGCGATGGGGATCAAGGTGGCGGACACGGTGCTCGTGTACTACGACCTGCTGATCTTCGACGCCGAGGTGCTGCGCATCGAGCCGACCGCTGACGGAGACGAGAACCGGTACTTTGTGCACTTCACGGGCTGGTCCGACAGCTGGGACGAGTGGATCGCGCAGGAAAATGTGCTGGAGGACACGCCGGCCAACCGGGGGCGGCAGAAGAAGGCCAAGGAGGAACTCCTGGTGCATAATTCAATGGGCAATGCAGTGCAACCGCCCAGACCAATGCAGACAGACGCAGCGGCCAGTAAAAGACCCATCACACTGCCTGGGTCCGAACGACTCGTGGCCATGATTGGCTGGATGAAGACGCTGGACGACTCGCTTACGAGACTCGACAAACAGGTGAAGGGCCTCGTGCGCGAACAGATTAGTCAGGAGGTGGGCAATGTGCAGCTCAAGAAGAGGAAGGCAGAGGCGGAGGTGCAGAAGGCAGAGCTCGAGGTGCAGGTGGCCAGGGATCTCAAGAGAGTTAAAGTGGCTGAAGAGACGGCAATGGCACGTAAACGACTCAAAGATGCAGGCATCTCTCAGGGAGAGATCGACGCCATCCTGCCCGCCGCTGCTAGATAGACCTCGTTATGTTGGTGTGAAGGAGTCAGCTGCAGGGCAAGTACTCAAACCAAGCCTTCCGCCAACCATGTAATAGTGAACTAATAAAGACAAGAAGACGCATCCAGCCCAAGAATGCAAGTTGCAATGCAACGTGGCGCGGTGGACTCATCGCCATTTGCACTCTTCAAGGATTGTGATTGGCTGACGACAAGCTAGAGAGTAATCTACGCCAACCTACAAATCGCCATGGTCCAGGTGGGCGACTTGGTACTGGTCTCGCACAATGCATTTTTGATGGAGGCCGAGGTGAAGGAGGTAAAATGCGACGAGCCGGAAATGCATTCGAAGAAGCTGATGGTGCATTATTTGATGGCGCCCGACCGGCCAGACGAGTGGGTGGCGCAGGACCACGTGCTGGAAGACACGCCCGCCAATCGAGAGCAGCACAGCAAGACGAACGAGGCTGCGAGTGCTTCCGCCAGCTTTGACACGTTCTGTGGCCCCAAACGACTGGACGCCATAGCTGCGTGGATGAACACGGTGGACGACGCGCTCGTCCGCTTGGATCAGGATGTGAAAAATGTCGTGCAGCATCAGGAGCAGCAAGCAGCGCAACTGCAGGCGCTGGAGAGGAGGAAGAAGGAGGCGATGGAGGAGAAGGCGGCGCTGGAAGGTGCCGTGCTGAAGGAGCTCACGAGGGTCAAAGTGGCGGAGGAGACGGCGATGGCACGACAACGACTGAAAAATGCAGGGGTCTCCCAGGCAGAGATCGACGCCATCTTGCCTGTAATACCGCACACGACCAGCTAGAACTGGATGAAGGAGCAGATTGATATGACTAACCGCACGAGAGGACAATGCATGGCAGTGTGAGTAAAACTGCTGCAGTAAGTTTCGTTTGTACATGTTGCTTGGTCTGTGGTCCTTGTGTGGTGCTCACCGGGATGTGTAGTCACAGGACGAGCGTATGGCTCATCGGACAGAGCTACTCAAGAGCATTTGCAACTTCCAGGGTATCGATGTTGTGTGTGTCAATCATCTAAATGGTGGCCTCCTCTCCTCCTAAAGGCACATGCCTAAAGCTTGAGCGCAATTCCCGTCAAAAAGCTGCAACACATCTTCAAGGACCGCGCATACACAGCAACCTCGGAGATGCGGGGGTCTTCTCCATGTAGCATCCAGAAGAAGAAGAATACCATCGTTGCTGGTCTGCCACTCTTCCAATCACCTTTTGCAGCGTCTTCAGACCAGAGTAGTCTACTCTACTCAGTAGAGTCTGCTACAGACCGCCGGGATCTTTAACAACCCTCCACGTTGAAGTTGACGAAGCGTGGAAACCTCCTGGCTCCGCTCTCCTCATTCTGCAATCTTCCTTCAAGCCCCAGCACCTTCCTCCTTCTCTCTCCGTCATGGTCGCTCGTGCTGCTGCTAAGAAAGGCTCCGTGTGGCTCAGCGATCCCTCGGTACGTGCGTCTCGAGCGTCTCCATTCCACTCTTGCCACCCTAACGCTCCTCCTATTCGTAGACGTACCCTCTACTGGCTGCAATCGGCGTGGCCTCCATCATGTGCGTCTCCACGGGGGTGCGTCACCTCACAGCGAGCCCCGACGTCAAGTGGGACCGCGAGGTCCGCAAGCACCCGGAGATGGCGCTCAAGGACCGCTCCGAGTGGCGCTCGCACCGCAAATTCATCTCGGGGCTCCACTCGAACGCCGTCAACGCCTACCACGACAAGTAAACGGACGTCGCAGTCTCACTCGTCTGTCTCCCAATAACCAAACAATAACAACACGTCGTTCATTGCGTTCTTCCTCTCTTACACTTCCTCATAGTTGGCAGGATCTTTAAACAATTCTCGCAGCAGTTCGTGGGTCAGTGCGTGGCCCGGACTCGTCGCGAAGAAGTAGCCGTGCAAGGGAAACCCTGCGAGTCCGATGTCTCCGATGCAGTCGAGCATTTTATGGCGTATCCACTCGTCCGGGAAGCGCAGTCCGTCGGCGTTCAGGACGGTGGCGTGTCCGTCGTTGGCGAACACGACTGCGTTGTCGAGGGAACCGCCTCGTGCCAACCCGTTGGCCTGCATCCACTGGATCTCCTCTTCGAACGTGAAGGTCCTGGCTGGAGCGATGTGTTGGTGGAACTTGTCCAACGTGGTCTCCGCGTCCGAGCCCAAGGCGAAACGACAGAAGGACGAGCCCAGCTGCTTGTGCTCGAAGTTCACCTGCACTGACATGTGCAGCGTCGGAGCTTGCAACGCTGCAGAGTTGCTGAGCTGTTCGGGGATAGGGAGCAGCCACGCCGCCTTGTCCTGCTTCAAAACTTGCACCGGTCGATTAATACGCAGGTAGTGGAGCTCTGCATCTTGCTGCTCTTGGACGCCCACACGTCGGATCTCGTCCACGTACTCGACGCTGCTGCCGTCCAGAACCGGCAGCTCGACGCTGCTGCATGGATTGGAATCAAAGTCGACGAAAGCGTTCGTGATTCGTGACGCCACCAGTGCCGCCATCAGGTGCTCAGCAGTGGACACACTCGCACCATTGGCGTCTGTGAGTTGCGTGCACAATTGGCTCTTCCGAGCGTCCACGTTCGCAATCAACGCTGGGATCGAGCGCTGATTGCTGCAGCGGAAGACGATGCCCGAGTCTGCAGGCGCCGGCAGCACGCGGATCGCCACCTTCTCACCCGAGTGCAGCCCCACACCGGCGAAGTGCAGCGGATGCTTGAGCGTGCGCTGCCACCTCCTCATCCTGCACGATTCACGAATGCATTTTATCCAATCGTGTTCGCCGTCCAGCGTCATGGCGTCCTTGACTTGTGTGCAATAAGTTGTCCCGCGTTCGAGTGCATTTCAGAAAGAGCCTCGTGCGCATTGGTCGCCTCTTGCTAGTCGTGCGAGTTGCTCTGCCCTATGGATCCTGTTAAACACGACAAGCTGAAGATTTCAGCTCCTTTCGATCCTGAGACCACACCACAGCCAAGCGTTCAGACTTCCCACCAACTACAGCAATGGCAGCCCAAAACTCCCAGTCGCCTGTCCCTAGGACTGCTTTATCATGCCGCAGTTTGTCGCCATGGTGCGAGCTCTATGCAGACGACTGGGCCCACGTGTCAGCGGAAGTCTCCGAGACCAAAGTCTCTGATAACTGCAACGTCGAAGCTGAACTCTTGATCCTTCCGTCTTTTCTGCTTGGGTTGCGTCTGGAATTACATTTCTGCCCCTACTTCACGTGTGACCCACCATCCTCTCGATACGAACTTCAAGTTCTCCACGTTGAAGCTCAAGGGTCACTTGGGCGTATTTACTCTAGTAGTACTACTTTGATCCGAGTGTGCTTCCTCCTCATCACTTGGAGAACTTCCGTGTTGGGGCGGAACCGTCGTCCTGGAAACGGGCGATGGAGTCAGCACTGGACGGACTGCGCGCTCCTAGTCGCGCCCAGAAGAAGCGTCGGATGCCTGGGGAAATGCACAAAACTAAGTCACGAAATAATACAATGCATCAAAAGTGGAGTAAAATGCACCACCAGCAGCTCCAGACGGCGAGACAGCGCTTCGTACCCGACAGCGAAGACGAGGAGGGAGGTATCTCATTGATCGCCTCAGCCGCGTCGTCGTCCCCATTGCGGTTCATGACGGCGCCTCCGAAACTCGTGACGTCCAAGTCGGAGGGGCAGAAAACCTATGCGTCACCCACCAGGAGGAGGCACTTGCAGCATTCTACGAGACTGGTAGAGCAGTCTTCTGTGCACGTGCAAGGACACAGGACAGAGTCGACGGCGGTCTATCGGAGGGACAACGTGGGGAGACGCCACTTTGGAGAGCACAACACGAGCTTCGAGTCCTTGTCCTCCGTCTCGTCGTATACGGGTGACGCAGCAGCGGGCGCTGCGGTGGCGTTGGAGCAAGGACTGATGTCGTCCACGACCTTTTCAAGCTCCGCCGTGTTGAAGGATGACACGTTAGTGGCAGTCGCTCGGAAAGCCAAGAAGCAGCTGGAGACGGTGTCGAAGAGACAGGTGATGGTGGGCAGGTGGAAGCGCATGCAGCGCTCGAACCCGGAGTGCCAAATGTTCGAGTCGGTCAGCAAGGCCAAGGACCAGTACAGCGTCGTGGCCAAGATGAACTTGCCGTGCAGTCTGAGGGAAATCATGAGCGTCTTCTCCACCGACAACGCCGCCGAGTTCCACCGCTGCATGGAGGCCGTTTTTGGAGACCAGTATGTCTACGGCATTAATGTCCGAACGGTGGATTGCGCTTCGTGTGTTGGGGGTGGAAGCTCATCTTTGCGAACACGTGCTCAAACCCGACGAGCATCGGAGCCTGCAGCGTGGCGAGCTAGTGAAGGCTCGTCGAGTGCGATGATCCCTCCGTTGTGTTCTGCCAAACTGAAGTTGAACTCGGTGTCGCTCATGCAAAAGCAGCGGCTAGTGTGGAAGCAGCGCAACATGACGTTCCTGGATTATGTTGAGGAGAAGATCGAGGCCAAGTCGGTCACACGCGTGATGCAGACGATGGATATGGCGGATGAAGAGCTGGAATTCAGCTCTGTTACGCTGTCATCACCTACTGCTGCCTCCAGCAGCTATGAAAGCTGTTATCACCCTCAAAATCAACATGGAATCGACTCTCGCTACGAGCTCAAGGGAATCCTTGCGGGATACGTAGTTCAAGAAGACTCGGAAGAAAAGTTCACGCGTTTCTTCTTCTACGCGACGCACCGCCACCATTCCTCCGAAGTGCGTGGGCAGACGAGAATGCCCCAATCTGCCGTTCAGCTCTTACGTGCAATGGTGCACAAGGTGTCCATGCTTGAAACTGTTGTACTGCGTCGGCGTTTGGGCTACTATCCTCTCTCTAGGTTGCCTACCTGCTCCGATGAGGCTACCCTGGCATCGTACTGCGCAACGTGCTACATCCCGTTCAGCATGCTTCGCAAAAAACATTTTTGCAGGCTTTGTGGTCACTACATTTGTCGGAAGTGCTCGGACCTTCAGGATATCGAGAAGACTGTTGGTTTGGTGGAGAAACATCGCGTGTGTGTATCGTGCGTGCGGCGTGTGAGCTACTGCGTGTTCAGCATGTGCGCTTTTCCACCAAAGATTGAGTCCAATGTCAGTGGTAACAGTTGGACGTTAGCGCTATCTCAACAACCAACGGAAGTTGCCGATGACGATGACGACTACGATCCTCCTATCATGGACGATTTAGCGCCGAAGGAAATCGAGGATATCGAGGTTGTTCATCCAAACCAAAGTGGAGGTGGTGTACTCGTTGGCTTCGTATCAGATCTTTTGCACGGCAAAGAGAAAAAGCAAGAACCCGCTGTCGACAGAAGACCGCGACTACAGCTCACCATCGACGACCTTAGTACCTGGGCCCCTGGGCCGATTTTGGATGGCCAAAACACGCCAAAGGAGTCCATCTCTCTCCTTGATAGCGTCTGCACGTCCCATTCGTCGGCGAGTTCACGCTCCAGAGACCTCCCGTCGTGGTTATCTCCGTCGCCGACAGGAGCGTAAGGACTCCACAACAGTTTTGTGTCCTTGAACGAAGAGAAACCAACACGAAATGCACACAGCTGCCGACGGCCTGCTGCGCAGTAGATTTATAATGACTGTATACGCCGCAAACCCGTTGACTTGTACTATGAGTCGAAGACATTTTCCATAAAGAGGACAGTCACGACCTATCTAATTGTTCAAGAACCAAGCTGGAGCCTAATTACTTTAGGCTTTTGATACGATATTGATTGCTCGCCTTTTAGCTCTGTTCGCGATTGATAGAACAGCTTTGAAGAAGTAAAATTGGCAAGGAGAATATCACCGGTATATTCAAGCCCAACGAAATTATCCAGATGGGGTTCTGATGGAAACACGCGGAGCGACAGACCCCATTAAGACAAGCATTACGGTGGAGAGAAATATCACTTTCAACAGCGTGCCTCACGAGAGATATTAACAAGTTGGAAAATAACTTGTGTAGAACCATCTTTCTGCCAGAGGTCATTCATTACCTGTAGTCTTTTCGACATGAAAAAAAAATACGTGAGTCGATGGACCAAGATTCAATTTACAAAGTTGGACACCATTGAAATATGCACTTGATGTTCTTAGTCTCGTTTGAGAAACTTTCAGCGTTGATCCTACCCAGAATTTGTAAATCCGCTAGGTATCGGATGCTACAAATTTGTAAAACTAATCAACATATTTCCTTGCTTCATTGCATGTGTACCGCTTAATTTCTCACTTGATAGCCCCAAACAAAAACGTCTTAACCCTTGAGCATGGTGTATCATCAAATCTGTAAAGCTAACCCGGACGTCAATCAACTACCGCGTCGGCACCTTGGTTATGAGTCGGGTGCAGCTTTGATGGCCGAAGGCCCACAAGCCCTGCACGACCACGTCGCCACCAAATTGGAGGCGGCATTCGGCCGTGCACTGCCCCAGATGGACGTCCGCTTGAGCAACCTCTCGGTCACCGCCGACATTGTGGTGATCGACGACGACCGGTCTCAACACGAGCTGCCAACGCTGCCCAACACCGTCATGAAGGCCTTTGTGGGCCCCAAGAAGCGCGTCGTGCGCAAGGAGATCCTCAAAAACATCAGCGGATCGTTCAGACCAGGCACCATCACGTTAGTACTGGGACAGCCGGGATCGGGCAAGGCGGCGCTCATGAAGATGCTGAGCGGACGGTTCCCGGTCCGAAAGAACTTCACGATCGACGGAGACATCACGTACAACGGGGTGTCCAGGGAACAGATCGTCAAGACGCTGCCACAGTTCGTCGCGTACGTGAACCAACGTGACAAACATTTTGCGACGCTGACGGTCAAGGAGACGCTCGAGTTTGCCCACAAGTTCTATGGAGGTGAACTCTCGCGTCGTGGAGAGGAGTTGCTGCCCAAAGGTACACCGACGGAGAACCAGGAAGCTCTGGCGGCTGCGCGGGCCATGTTTCAGCATTACCCGGACGTCATTATCCAGCAACTTGGGCTGCGGAACTGCCAAGACACCATTGTCGGTGATGCTATGCTCCGTGGCATCTCCGGTGGAAGGATGAGCTTATGTCCATGAGTTTCGGTAGTGGTGAGCGGAAGCGCGTGACGACTGGTGAAATGGAGTTCGGCATGAAGAACGTGACGCTCATGGACGAGATCAGTACTGGTCTTGACAGTGCCGCCACGTACGATATCATCAACACGTAACGCAGTGTCGCCCAGAAACTTCGCAAGACGGTGGTGATCGCTCTGCTTCAGCCTTCACCCGAGGTCTTTGCGCTGTTCGACGACGTAATGATCCTGAATGAAGGCGAGCTCATGTACCATGGCCCGTGCGACCGCGTGCAGGGCTACTTCGACAGCTTGGGCTTTTCGTGTCCTCCGGGCCGCGACATTGCATACTATCTGCTTGACTTGGGAACGCAAGAGCAGTATCGCCACCAGCAACCGCGTCTTGCTTGCAAGTTTGCAGAGGTTTTCCGCAAGTCGGACATTCACCGTGACATGTTGAACGCTCTTAAAGAAACCCACGCACCGGATCTACTGAGGAACGTGGAGGCTCACATGGAACCGATGCCGATATTCCACCAGTCCTTTTGGGAGAATACGTGGACGCTCTTCCAGCGGCAGATCATGATCACCTACCGCAACAAACCGCTCATAGCTAGCCGCCTGATCATGATCGTCGTCATGGGTCTGCTCTACTGCACGACGTTCTACAACTTCGACCCAACACAAGTGTCCGTCGTCATGGGCATCATCTTCGCAGCGATCATATTCCTGTCCATGGGGCAATCGTCCCAGATCCCGACGTACATTGCGGAGCGAGACATCTTTTACAAGCAGCGTGGAGCCAACTTCTTCCAAACGGGAGCGTACGTGCTTGCCAATTCAGTGTGTCAGATCCCGCTAGCCATCGGTGAGACCGTCAATTTTGGCTCGCTCGTGTACTGGATTTGCGGCTTCGTCTCGGATGCGGTGGCTTTCATTTTGTTCTTGGTGATCCTCTTCCTGTCCAGCGGCATGGACATGTGGTTCTTCTTCCTGAGTGCTGTGTCACCGAACTCGAGCATAGCCGTACCGATCGGCATGGTTTCGATCCTGGTGTTTGTGATTTTCGCCGGCTTCATCGTCACAAAAGCTCAGATCCCGGACTACTTCATCTGGCTGCACTACATCAGTCCCATGAGCTGGAGCTCGCCATTTTGGAATACCGGTCGAATACTCTCGATGTGTGCGTGTACGATGGAGTGGACTACTGCGCGAACTACGGAGGACTCACCATGGGCGAATACTACCTCAACCTCTTTGCGATTCCGACTGGAAAGGAGTGGATCACCTCGGAGTCATTTACACGGTCGTGGTCTACGTCGCTTTCATGCTGTTGTCGTACCTTGCGCTTGAACACTTACGTTACGAGACGCCTGAAAACGTGGACGTGTCAGAGAAATCAATTGACGGAGAGGAAGAGGCCGACACGTACAAATTGCTTGCCACGCCGAAGAGCGGTGCTGAGAACACCGAAAACTTTGTTGTCGACGTGAAAACTCGTGAAAAAAAATTCGTTCCCGTGACCGTCGCCTTCCAGGACCTACGGTATCCCGTTCCGGACCCGAACGACCCGAAGAACACTCTCGAGCTGTTGAAGGGCATTAGTGGGTTTGCGATACCCGGGTCCGTGACGGCTCTCATGGGTGCGTCAGGAGCTGGTAAAACCACTCTCATGGATGTCATCGCTGGCCGTAAGACTGGTGGCAAGATCACCAGCAAGATCCTGTTGAACGGCTACGAGGTTTCCGACCTCGCTATCCGTCGGTGCACGGGCTACTGCGAGCAAATGGACGTCCATTCCGAGGCAGCAACAATTCGTGAAGCGTTGACCTTCAGCTCGTTCCTGCAGGAAGAACTCAAAATGGGTCACCTACGGGTCGGCTCACATTTGGATCACGGAGCGGTGACCCGAAATGATCCAAAAAATACAGAACTGTGAAAATAACATGTGCACTACACCTGCTATCATTTATACAAACCAAAAGCGATAGATGTATAAACTTATAGAATATATTGAGTCAATAACAAGCTGATAGCACCTTTATACGACTGGCGATGATCTCGTTGATCGACGCCTACGTTGCGTTGTCCTAGCGTTCTTAGTGTTGGATTGTCCATTGTACTCTTCAACATGAGTCCAACACATTTGACACCTCGTCAGAAGCGCAGAGCGAACGGTAAAACAAACACAAAGTATTCCCCACGGAATACCTGATTGGTTTTGGAGCAGAGCCACTCCCGGACATGTTCCTGCCCCAATTACTTCGACGCTCCGAGTCCGGTGTCTTTGGCATCATATCTGCAGATATATCC